>QLTV01020727.1:129656-147599 GCA_003457575.1 Thermophis baileyi
AAAAAGAGAGAGAAACAGAGGGGGAAAGAAAGAGAGAGAGAGAGAAAGAAAGGGAGAGAGAAAGAAAGGGAGAGAGGATTTTCGGTTAGAGGAAAAGAGTTTGAAAAAGGTGTTTGTGTGTGAGAGAGAGAGAGGGGGGAGAGGGAGGGAGAGGGAGAGAGAGAGAGGGAGAGAGGGAGAGAAAGAGAGAGGGAGAGGGAAACAGAGAAACAGAGAAGAAAGAGAGAGAGAGAAACAGAGGGGAAAAGAAAGAGAGAGAAAGATAGAGAGAGAGAGGGAAAGAAAGGGAGAGAGAAAGAAAGGGAGAGAGGATTTTCGGTTAGAGGAAAACAGTTTAGAAAAGGTGTTTGTGTGTGTGAGAGAGAGAGAGAGTGGGGGAGAGGGAGAGGGAGAGAGAGGGAGCGAGAGAGAGAGAAACAGAGGGAGAGAGAGAGAGAGGGACAGAAAGAGAGAGCGAGAAAGAGAGAAATAGAGAAGGGAAAAGGAGAGAGAAACAGAGGGGGAAATAAACAAGAGAGAGAGAGGGGAGGGGAGATAAAGAGAGAAGAATGGGCAAACCCCCACCCAATAAAAGCAGTAATAAAGTTCATCCCCATTAATTACTCTGTAAGCCATTACTGCCTTAAAAAAACCCCATAACTTTAATGGAGGCTATTATAAAGTATAGCAGCAAAATTGTGAAACTAATTACTGTGCAGTTATTATAGAGAAGAAAGTGGGGGGGACACCCAATCAACTCTCCTCCCCCCCCACCGGCCCCCAGTAATTATTTTTCTGTCTGGCTGAATTCTGCTCTCGCCCAACCGCAGGAAGGATGTCTGCAGACCATCCTTCAGGCCTTCTGGGACACCTCCGTCGCTGCTGTTCCGTCCAATGAATGCCCCTCCCTCCTTCCAATTCCAACTTTAGAGGGTATTTTCTCCTCTCCTCTCCCCTCCCTTCCTTCATAGCACTTGGTCTGCCTTCCACCAAAATCAAGTGTTAGAGGACTAAAGTGGTTGAAGATGCTGCAGGAGGAGAACTGTGCTAGTTAGTTAGTTAGTTAATTAGTTAGTTAATTAGTTAGTTAGTTTATATCCCACCTTTTTTTTAAAGCAACTCAAGGTGGCAAGCATACATAATATCCTTTCTTATTTCCCCACAACAACAACCCTGTGAGGTAGGCGGGACTGAGAGAGAAGGACTGGCCCAAAATCACCCAGCCAGCTTTTATGCCTAAGGCGGGACCAGATCTCACTGTCTCCTGGTGATTGGCCCAAAGTCACCCAGCCAGCTTTCATGCCTAAGGCGGGACCAGAACTCACTGTCTCCTGGTGATTGGCCCAAAGTCACCCAGCCAGCTTTCATGCCTAAGGCGGGACCAGAACTCACAGTATCCTGGTGATTGGCCCAAAGTCACCCAGCCAGCTTTCATGACTAAGGCGGGACTAGAACTCACGGTCTCCTGATGATTGGTCCACAGTTACCCAACCAACTTTTGTGACTAAGGCGGAATTAGAACTCACAGTCTTGTACACACAATTCCCCACAAATAGAAAACTAGCAGGACAAGCAAAGAACTAAGCTAGAACATTTTGACCCTGGATTTCTATTTTATTACTTGGCTGGAGCACCATTCAAAAAGGCCGTTTCCTACCTGCAATCCACCGTCCTCCATTTCGACTTCATTCCGTTCAAAAGTATGGATCTCCCTCACAGCCTCTGCTAAATGGCTCCCATAAGCATGAGTTATTGAATAAACTATAACTGGCTGGATTCATAAAAATGTGCTAACCGAGAACCATGATTTAAAATGCATGACGACTTGCGAAGCCCAAACAAATCACTTAGTGGGTTAGGATGGAGTCTATCCATAGTTTTAGCCTCCAGCTTGCCTATAAATGCTAAGAAGAGCTAAAAGAGCTAGAAATCATACAATTCAACTCCAGCCCGCATCATTTCTACTTAATTCAGCATCCGAGGGCTGTCGGAGGTAGGGAGAACATCAGGAGAGGTAGAAAAAATAGTCAAGATAACACCCCAAATCCTTCCCTCTTTTTTCAGGTGTCCATTCTGCAATCCTGACCACTATCTTCGTGTTTTTTTTAATCCTCTCCCAATGACCTGTGGGAAGCCCCCATCCCAGAAGAATGAAATATTTTGGGAAATATTTAAAAAAGGCAGGATAGAATATTTCCCCTAAAGGAGAAATGGGGAAAAAAATCTTAAGGGAGGCAGAAACCAGCCCCAGTTTCCCTGCCCCCAAGCAGAAACTGAGGAGGCCAGCTTTTAGATTTAGTAATCCATTCAAGACAGGATATTTTGAAACTCCTTGGCAGAATGGTAGGATTAGAAAGCAGCCCCTCACCCAAGATCCAACACAGGACGAAAGCCATTAGCCACGATAGGAATTGCCCAACACCCTTTCAGAACACAAGCCCCTTCGTTGCACCACCCCCAGAACAGTCCAAACTTCAAAGTCACAGACACCTATAAAGATCCATCCACTCATACCCGGAGAACCGGTAGCAGAAATTTTGAGTAGTCCGGAGAACTGGTAGCGGAAATTTTGTGTAGTTCAGAGAACCAGTAAATACCACCTCTGACTGGCCCTGCCCCCATCTATTCTCTGCCTCCCGAGTCCCAGCTGATCGGGAGGAAATGGGGATTTTGCAGTAACCGTCCCCTGGAGTGGAGAGGGAATAGATTTTACAGTATCCTTCCCCTGCCACGCCCACCAAGCCATGCCCCCCAAGCCACACCATGCCCACCCACCAAGCCACGCCCACAGAACCAGGAGTAAAAAAATTTGAATCCCACCACTGCAACAGACCCTAATAGGAGGGGACTAGAAATAGTTACACTCAGGTGGGTTCCTCCCGGTTCAGACCGGTTCGCCCGAACCGGTAGTGACCCGCTGGTGATGTCACGATGACGTCACCGATCTGGTTTGGTCGGTGCCAGTCCGTGGGCGACGCCATCTCTCTCTCTCTCTCTCTCTCTCTCTTTTTTGGAATTTTTTTTTGGGGGGGGAAATTTTGGGGGGGGAATTTTTTCCGTTGTTTTTTTTCTTCTGCACATGTGCAGAAGCTGAGTTTCTGGCACTGCGCATGCATCGCCATCTTGTTTTTGGCTTTGGGGGGGTTATTTTTTTGCACTGCGCATGCGCGCACAAAGCACGTGCGTGCCCACGAGGTGTGGCCACGCGGCGCGGGAGGAAGCGAACCGGCAGCGAGGTAAGTTAAAACCCACCCCTGGCTACACTGGTTCCTAGTCTCTGGAAAGCTGCCATTATGAACTTGAAGGAGCCGAGGTGGCACAGTGGTTAGAGTGAAGCACTGCAGGCTACTTCAGCTGACTGCTAGCTGCAGTTCGGCAGTTCAAATCTCACCGGCTCAAGGTTGACTCAGCCTTCCATCCTTCTGAGGTGGGTAAAATGAGGACCCAGATTGTTGGGGGCAATATGCTAACTCTGTAAACCGCTTAGAGAGGGCTGTAAAGCACTATGAAGCGGTATATAAGTCTAAGTGCTATTGCTATTGCTAACTTTCCCACAATTCCCCACAGTAAAGCTTCGTAGGAAACTATGCTCCATCATAGGGTATCAGTCTCATAAAAGCTTAGTTTTTATTCTGGGCTAAAGTTCTGGGACTTCCCCCTTTCCATCCATTACCTGTAAATTCTCACTGTTTTTTATTATTTTAATTTATTATTATCCTACCTTTTTATTGTTTTTTTATAAATAATTCAAGGTGGCAAACGTATCTAATATTCCTTCTTCCTCCTATTTTCCCCATAACAGCAACTGTGTGAGGTGAGTTAAGCTGAGAGAGAGAGAGAGAGAGAGAGAGAGAGAGAGAGAGAGAGAGAGAGAGAGAGAGAGAGTGATTGGCCCAAAGTTACCCAGCTGGCTTTCATGCTTAAGACGAGACTAGAACTCCCAGTCTCCTGGTGGTAAAACTCAAAATCTCCCACCCGGCTTTCATGCCTAAGGCAGAACTAGAACTCACCATCTCTTGGTGATTGACCCAAACTCACGCAGCTGGCTTTCATGCCTAAGGCAGGACTGGAACTCACATCCCCTGAATTTTTCTCCTATGGAAAATCCTTCCTACTGCCTCCCCTCCGCAGAAGAGGCTTCTTTGCCTCACCTGAACGCCTTCACATTCCCCTGCACGCAGAGTGCTATTCCTAGCCGTCAAGATTTATTTTTAATTATGGAAACTTCACAAATGTGCTGGGGGGAGGGAGACCTGCACAATTTATCTTGGTGTCTTTTAAATGTTTATTAATAACTCCAGGTAATAACAAATATAAGTTTACTTAATGCGAAAACAAGGAGCGAGTGTCAAGCTGAGATTGCATTTGCTTGCCTATATTTTGCTATCTATAACTCGGAGAAGCAGCTAAGAAGGGTTGAAGCAACTATTTGGCTGCCTGAGTCAGTGACTTGTTCCGCATGTAACCTTAAATCATTGTTAGGCTTAGCTTTATTGAATGAACTATCATTGGGTGGGTTTATGCATCGTTCTAAGCCAAAATGCCAATCTGAATGTATACCCTGTTTATCTCAATGGGACTGATTCGTAACAAGACATCTAGATTGATCCATATTTTATTGGTTTTATTTAAATGGTGCGGTGGCCTAGAGGTGGAGCTCTCACCTCACAATCAGGAGGCTGTGAGTTCGATCCTAGGTAGAGGCAGATATTTCTCTCTCTGGGCACAATGAGAATATATCTGCTGAACAAAACTCCGCATTGGCGACAGGAAGGGCATCCGGCCAGTAATCACTCAGCTCCATTCAGTTGCCCAGACTCCACCCCTCAAGGGATTATGGGGTCATTAAAAGATGATGATTTATATTTTGCTTTTTTATTTTTATAAATAATCCAAGGAGGCAAGCATACCTAACACTGTTTCCTCCTATTTTTCCCACAACAGCCCTTTGAGTTGAGTTGGGCTGAGAGAGAGAGAGTGACTGTCCCAAAGTCACCCAGCTGGCTTCCATGTCTAAGGTGGAACTAGAACTCACAGTCTCCTGGCATTTGGCACAAAGTCATCTAAGTGACTTTCGTTCCTAAGGTGGGACTAGAACTCACCATCTCTTGGTGATTGGCCCAAAGTCGCCCAGCTGGCTTCCATGCCTAAGGCAGGACTAGAATTCACCATCTCCCAGTTTCTAATCCAGTATCTTAAGCACTAGACCAAACTGGCATATTTTGTGCTAAGTCATGGATTGGTTTCAGCCATGATTTGTTGAGCTAATTACAGTGTCCTGATTCATACTTCACGCTAAGCCTCAAACCATACTTTATATACTGAAATAATTAGCTTCACACAACAAACTAAGCCAAGAGCAAGCGACTTGCATTTTGGCTTGGTAAAACCTAGTTTATTACCATATGTTCCTGGTGGTTTTCAGTATATACTTCTCTCAGGCTGTTTGAGGGGGGCGGGGTGGGGGTGGGGGTGGGAAAGAGTTTTTGTTTTCTTTTAAGAAAAAACACCGCAGCTGAATATATTCTTAAAAACCCTTCAGCCAATTCCAGTAACTGGCAGAACTCCATTCCCTGATAAGTGGCAATCAGCATTTCTAATAGGGTGGCTACCGATTTAATGCATCAGGATTCCTCGGGGCAAACCGGGAGCTGGAGAAATTGGAAAAGGAAATGGAGTTGCAGGGACTTGCCTTAGAAGAGCCCGCAAATTCCAGTTCTGAAATTAAAATAAATAAATAAGTAAATAAAAATAACATAATGTAGGGCGATGTTCCCAGAATACTGCCGAGGGAGCTGACGGCACGTTGAAAGTCTAAAAAGAGAACTGCCAGGAATAATAACCAGAAGTTCTTTTTAATTCCGTGATTTGACATTTCCTTTAATATCTCAGAGAGGGGTGGGTGGGGGGAGGAAAGGCAGCGATATTTTGGACGTGCCTCATTCTGTCCACTCAATGTGCTCAGCTGAGACATCGCTTAGAAAGCAAACGGGGCTTGTGATTAACCTTTCTTTAGCCATTAGGCTTCATTTCACACAAAACCAGGGTAGCAAACACCCTGAGAGAACTCTGAAGCTAAATGACATGTAGTTTGGGTTTTGTTCTTGGGGACAAGATTGGTGAGTGGTGAGGAGGGCATATCACCCACTCTTCGTTTTCCAATTGCCTTATGTGGCAGGAGTTTTCCATAAATGCCTTGAGAAATGCAGTGGCTCACGAGGTTAGGACATTGGGCTGGCTCGTGTTTGAGACCCGGTTGCTTCTGCGGGACAGGGTGAGCTCCCATCATAGGCTCCAGCTCCTGCTCACCCAGCAGTTCGAAAGTGAGCGACTGCGAGTAGATAAATGGGTACCTTAAGGAGGACTTGGGGGCTCTTTACATGTCCCAGGGACATGAAAGTGTTGCTCCTGACATGTCTGTAGCTCATAATTGCCTGCATATATCTATTTCGAAGCAAGAATATTTACCAGCATTTTGATTCTAACAGTAGGTCACCCATCATGCTTTCTCCAGCAGCCATTTCGTGAGCAGACACCTCTTTGGGGCAAGCATGGTATCATGGCATCCCCCACATCCATCAACTTTCCAGATGTGTCCACCAGACCAAAATAACTGTGGGGTCCTTGGTGTTCTCTGAGCTTGGTTGTTTTCTTGCAGACATTTCATTACCCAACTACCTGTGTTTCCCCGAAAATAAGACCCTGTCTTATATATTTTTGAACCCTGAAATAAGTGCTTGGCCTTATTGCCATGCACTCAAAAGCCCGATTGGGCTTATTGTCAGGGGATGTCTTATTTTGGGGGAAACAGGGTAGGTAACATCATCAGTGTTAGAAGGGAGTGGGGTTTGCTCTCTTCGCCATTAAAAAGAGACAATAAAAAAAACTAGAACACAAACAAAAAGATCAAAACGCCCCCTCACCAGCAATCAAAACCTAGTTAAGCAGAGGTTAACACCAGGATCAATACCAGACCAACATTCAAGCAGTAAACAATGCCCCAATATGGAACTATCCAGAAGAAAATAGCAATAGCAATAGCAGTTAGACTTATATACCGCTTCATAGTGCTTTACAGCCCTCTCTAAGCGGTTTACAGAGTTAGCATATTGCCCCCAACAATCTGGGTCCTCATTTTACCCACCTCGGAAAGACAGAAAGCTGAGTCAATCTTGAGCCGGTGAGATTTGAACCGCCGAACTGCAGCTAGCAGTCAGCTGAAGTAGCCTGCAGTGCTGCACTCTAACCACTGCGCCACCTCGGCTCTCTAACAGAGAAAACAGAGCTCCCCCCTAAACACTGACAGGGCAAGCCATTTATATATAAACAGAGAGCAAACCCCACTCCCTCCTAGCACTGAAGATGTTACCTACTTGGGTAATGAAACGTCTGCAAGAAAACAACCAAGTTCAAAGAGCATCAAGGACCCCACAGTTCAACCCTGAGCTACAAATACTCTTTTCTGTTAGGCCCAAAATAAGCTGGGATTAAACCCTTTTGACTGCAGTGGGACTTACTTCTAAGTAAGGCATCTGTAAGCTATAGATTTAGTGCTAAGCACATCTTATTTAGCTGAATTGTGTCTGCCAAACCTCTGGGGAATCTTCGTCAAGGCTAAATCAACCTATGGTTTTCTTCTAAATCATGGTCAGGGATCCCATCCAGTCCTTGATGTTGGCAGCTCTCTACAACAGTTGTGTCTTTTCCAGGTTGTATAGCTTCTCTCCACAAATGCAGCACACACACACACAAAAATGTGCTTCTTCTTGTGGTCTTTTGAAAGCAGAGAGCTTCCCAGCCCTATCATTTGCCCTGAAGTTAATTAAAAAAGCTCAGATAGGATTTATGTCCCCACGAAATCATTGGAGATTTGCCACCTCTATTTTTAAATTAATTTTTATATACACTTATTTTGAGCGTAATGACCACCGAATGCCTTCGGCTTCCTTCTAACACGCGTCGGATTGAACTGTTCCCTTGTAAGCGTGCGGCCCTTTCAAAGAATTTGAACAAAGAAATCTGTTGGTTTTGCGAAATCAACTAAGCAGATCCAAATTGGTTTATATTATCACTGTAAATGTACATTTCCTCTGTTTGATAAGCTCTCTGCTGGTGTCGAACCAAGTGGCCTGTAATTGGAATTTTGCAGATTTCACCGAGTAACTTTGGAAACCACCAAAATTAATATCGGTTGTCAAGTATTTGAGAAGATGGCAGAGTTCTAGTTGTTAATTGTACTCTGGCATAATGAACGATGAAGGTAAATTGCTTATTCATAAAACAAATACTTTCCAACTGGGAATGCTGTGAGCATGGCACGCTACAAGGCAGTAGATATCTTCATTTCTACATTTGATTTGTTAAACGGAAGGAACGTTCAATTTTTTTTAAGAGGGCCTGGATCAGGTTTCTTTAACAGATTCACAGAGTTGGAAGGGACCTCGTAGGTCATCTAGTCCAACCCTCCCCCTCACCCAAGCAGGAGACCCTACCCCATTTCTGACAGATGGCAGTCCAGTCTCTTCTTGAAAGCCTCCAGTGATGAAGCTCCCACAACTTCTGAAGGCAACTTCTGTTCCATTGAATATAGAATAACAGTGTTGGAAGGGACCTTGGAGGTCATTTAGTCCAGCCCCCCTCCCAAGCAGGAGACCCTACACCATTTCTGACAGATGGCAGCCCGGTCTCTTCTTGAAAGCCTCCAGCGGTGAAGCTCCCACAACTTCTGAAGGCAACTTCTGTTCCATTGATTGATTGCTCTCACTGTCAGAAAATTTCTCCTTATTTCCAGGTTGAATCTCTCCTTGTTCAGTTTCCATCCATTATTCCTTGTCTGGCCTTCGGGTGCTTTGGAGAATAGCTTGACCCCCTCCTCTCTGGGGCAGCCCCTCAAATATTGGAAGACTGCTATCATGTCTCCCCTGGCCCGCGGACGCCGCCGTCTTTTTTTGGATTTTTATTTTTTTTTATTTTTTCTTCTGCGCATGCACAGAAGCCAAGTCCCCAGCACTGCCCACGCGCCGCCATCTTGTTTTTGGTTTTTTTTGGGGGGAGGGGGATTTTTTGCAAATTTTCAGCACTGCGCATGTGGTGACGCGGCACGCAATGTGCGCGCAGCCACGCGGCGCGGGAGGAAGCGAACTGGCGGCGAGGTAAGTTAGAACCCAACCCTGTCCTAGTTGCTCTTCTCTGCACTCTTTCCAGAGTCTCAACCTCTTTTTTATAGTGTGGTGATCAAAACTGGATGCAGTACTCTAGGTGTGGTCTTACTAAGGCTTTATAGAGTGGTATTAGTACCTCCCTTGATCTTGATTGTATCCCTCTGTTAATGCAGCTTAGGATTGCATCGGCTTTTTTGGCTGCCGCCGCACACTGTTGGCTTCTATTTAATTGGTTGTCCACTAAGACTCCAAGGTCCCTCTCGCAGTCACTGCTATTGAGTGTGGTTTCACCCAGTCTATATAGGAGAGGGGGAAAATGTGATGCCATCCATACTAAAGCAGGAAGGGAGAGCCCAGAACAAAATGACTCAATAATTTATTGAGTTTCATACCCATCCATCCAGATGAAACACAGGAAGTCCTCGACTTACAACAGTTCATTTAGTAACCATTCGAAGTTCCAACGGCACTGAAAAAGGGGCCTTACGACCGTTTTTCACACTTATGACCGTTGCAGCATCCCCACGGTCACGTGACCGAAATTCAAAGGCTTGGCAACTGAGTCATATTTACGACGGTTGCACTGTCCCGGGGTCACACGCGATCCCTTTTTGCGACCTTCTGACAAGCAAAGCCAACAGGGGAAAGCCAGATTCACTTAAGAACTGTATTATTAACATAACCGCTGCAGTGCTTCACTTAACAACGGTGGCAAGAAAGGTCATAACACGAGGCGAAACTCACTTAACAAACATCTCGCCTAGCAACAGAAAAGCGGGGTTCGATTGGGGTCCTACATCAAGGACTCTTTCACCTGCCTATAAAATCAATGGAGGCAGAGACCCACTCATGGACAAAGCAGAGAAACAGATTAACAGGGTTGGAAGGGACCTTGTAGGTCATCTAGTCCAACCCCCCACCCAAGCAGGAGACCCCGCACCATTTCTGACAAATGGCAGTCCAATCTCCCCTTGAAAGCCTCCAATGATGAAGCTCCCACAACTTCCGAAGGCAACTTCTGCTCTATTAGTCCATTGTTCTCACTGTCAGAAAATTTCTCCTTATTTCCAGGTTGAATCTCTCCTTGTTCAGTTTCCATCCATTATTCCTTGTCTGGCCTTCAGGTGCTTTGGAAAATAGCTTGACCCCGCCTCCTCTCCGGGGCAGCTCCTCAAATATTGGAAGACTGCTATCATGACCCCCCTGGTCCTTCTCTTCACTAGACTAGCCAGGCCCAGTTCCTGCAAACGTTCATTGTATGTTTTAGTCCCCAGTCCCCTAATCAGAGGTGGGTTCCTACCGGTTCTAACCGGTTCTTTAGAACCGTTAGTAACTCAGCGATGATGTCACGGAGCCGGTTCCGTTGGTGTCTCCGTGGGCGCCGCCATCTTGGATTTTTGCTTCTGCGCATGTGCAGAAGCTATATTTTGATTGCTGCGCGCACGCATGCATGCACGGCGTGACCCTGAGTGAACCGGCAGCAAAAGGATCCAGAACCCACCCCTGCCCCTAATCCTCCTGGTTGCTCTTCTCTGCACTTTTTCTAGAGTCTCAACATCTTTTTTATAAACGATCTGCTTTGTATGTGCTGAAGCCATGAGTCACATTCTGTGGCACCCAGAAGCAATTCAGAATCTGTGTCTGATGGACATCATCGGCAGCTGAAAGCGAGCCAGCACCAATGCAGGCAAGATCCTGAAGGGGGCACAGAGCACGCACGAGACGAACCCTCGCAGCGAGCTGCCAATGACGGTGGAGGAATTGTAGCTGTTGTTTTTGTTGGTATGGGCTGTGGTAAGAATACGGTAATCATGCAGTAATTACAGCGCAGCTCAAATCAACCCGGCAAATTTTATTGCTATTATTACAGCTGTCACTACTGTTCTGGCACCAAAGGAAGACGGGTCATTACATAAGCGTCAAGAGAGACAGTCTACAGAAGGAGGAGTGTAAGTTCGGCATCCACTCCCGATGTGTGGGGCTACGTCTTCCATGTTGGATGCATTTATTATCAAGGGGTGGGTGGGTGGGTGGGTTCAAAACATTTTAAAGGGCACCAGGTTTGGAACAGAGCAGCCCCCTCCCCAAAGTAAACTTCCCCCAATTTGATTTGCTTGGATCCCTCTCTACTGGAGAGCAACTGTCCCAGTTGAGAGTAAACTTGTGTTTACGTAGTAACTCTACATAAGCCCTTCTCTCAACTGGGACAGTTGCTCTCCAATAGAGATGGATCCAAGCAAACCAAATTGGGGGAAGTTTACTTGTGGGGGGGCTGCTCTGTTCTAAACCTGGTGCCCTTCAAATGTTTTGAAACCTCCCCCCCCCCGATAATAAATGCATCCAATATGAAAGACGTCAGACTCCTCCTGAATGCCTCCGAGCCTTCTCTAGTGTCTCCCAGGTAAAAGCTGCCAGTCTGAGAAGATTCCTGTATTAGACTCCCTCTTAATAATTCACAGATGACAGTAGTCCTCAAATTACAGCCATTTGTTTAGTGACCATTTGAAGTTACAATGGCACTGGAACAAAGGGACTCAGGATCGTTTTTCACACTTATAACCATCGTAGCATCCCCTTGGTCATGTCATCAAAATTCAAACGCTTGGCAACTAGATCGTATTTATGATGGTTGCAGTGTCTGGGATCATGTGACGCCTTCTGACAAGCAAAGTCAATGAGGAAGCGAGATTCACTTAACAACTGTGATACTAGCTTAACAACTGCAGTGATTCACTTAACAACAGTGGCAAGGAAGGTTGTAAATAGCAATAGTACTTAGACTTATATACCGCTTCATAGTGCTTCTACAGCCCTCTCTAAGCAGTTTACAGAGTCAGCATGTATTGTCCCCTCAATAATCTGGGTCCTCATTTTAGCGACCTCGGAAGGATGGAAGGCTGAGTCAACCTTGAGCCGGTCAGGATCGAACTGCTGGCAGTGGGCAGAGTTAGCTTGCAATATTGTATTCTAACCACTACACCAATGGGGCAAAACTCACTTAAGTGTCTCACTTAAAAATTAGCAAAAAAAAAAAAAAAAAAAAAGAGGACTACCTATATATCATATATACAGATAGTAGAGCCCTCAATATAGCAAGATTTTATCTGTAGGGCTGAAACAATAAAGAACTCATCTTAGAAGAAGCATCACATGTCTTTTGGGTTACGGCCTGACAAGCAGGTCCTGAGAACAGCTTCAGAAGCTGTGGTGACACAGTGGTGAGAATACAGTATTGCAGGCTAACTCTGCCTACAGCCAGGAGTTCGATCCTGACCAGCTCAAGGTTGACTCAGCCTCCCATCCTTCCAAGGTCAGTAAAATAAGAACCCAGATTGTTGGGGGCAAAATGCCGACTCTGTAAACCGCTTAGAGAGGACTGTAAAGCACTGTGAAGTGGTATATAAGTCTAAGCACTATTGCTGTCCCTCCCTCCCTCCCTCCCTCCCTCCCTTCCTTCTGTGGTGGCACACTGGTTAGAATACAGTATTGCAGGCTAACTCTGCCCACAGCCAGGAGTTCGATTCTGACCAGCTCAAGGTGGACTCAGCCTTCCGTCCTTCCGGGGTGGGTAAAATGAGGACCCAGATTGTTGGGGGCAAGAGGCTGACTCTGTAAACCGCTTAGAGAGAGCTGTAAAGCACTGTGAAGCGGTATATAAGTCTAAATGCTATTGCTTCACATCGGAACCAATGACCCAGAGCGACGGTGAGCAACTTTTCCTTCAAAGTTTTCCAACCCACGCAGGGGAGCCTTCTGTCAGAGATGTCTGTGTTAGGATTCCTGCACTGGGAAGCTACTCAGATTCTTTGACCTTCAGTGGCCCTGCCCAACCCTCATTCCATTATCTCATTCTCTGGAGAGAAAAATGAAATATTGTTTTCTGCTTGGTAAAGGCACTTAACCAACTCTTTGAAGGAATCGCAAGTCATCATTTTTTCAGACAGGTACATAAACACCATTCTTGCCACCCCCTTCATCTTTCCAGTAATTGCAAAGCGAGCATTAAGTGCTTTAATTTTTTTTTCCAAAAGTGACTTGCCTCCGAAACATCGCATCCCTGAAGGTATTTATTCTTAGTTGCAAATGTGCCCATTTTACTGCTGTGAAATAAAAATCAGAAATCTTTCCTGGATTCTACCTCTCCTCTTGGGCTCTCCTGATCCTTATGGGTGGGTTTGTGGAAATACGAATGATGTCATAACATCTTCGTTTAACGACCCCATAATCCCTTGCAAGTCGGAGTCTGGGCAACTGAATGGAGCTAGCAGAGTGTTTACTGGCCGGATGCCCTTCCTGACGCCAATTCGGAGGTTTGTTCAGCAGATATATTCTCAGTGTGCCCAGAGAGAGAGAAATATCTGCCTCTACCAAGGATCGAACTCGCAGCCTCCTGATTCTGAGGCGAGAATGATGTCATAACCCCAAAGATTAATTCTAGAAACATGCTTTTGGGGAAACAGACTGTGGTTTTTTATTAGGGTCGAAGGAAGGTTCAGCTAGATCCACCATCAGGGCATTTTTGCCAAGGGCAGAATTTTAAATCAAGGGCAGAAGCATAGAATGAACATCTGGAGGATTTCACTGGACAACAATGACTTTCAATCTATGCAAAATGAGAGGGCAGTTGTGGGCACCCCAACCACGTAGCCATTGAAAACACACTAGAGATTTATAAGTCAAGCTGTGTCTAAGGATGTAATAGCTATCCTCAGCGATCCTCATCTCACAGGCCTGGTTTTAGGATGTCGGGCAGAGTCCTGATGTGCTTTTCCAAAGATTAGATCCTGTGTTTCTTATTGTCCCACCATTGCTCCAGATCTCCAATTACCCAGCCACACATTATCTTTAAACTGTAGTACTATCGTAACAATTGTCAACTGAGTCCATCACCCGAAGAAAGTTAACTAATTTCACAGTCCAATGAGCACATATCAGGTCTTATAAAGCCAGACATGCCAAATGCTTTAAGTGGAAATGCAATCTTTCTTCCGTCCCTCCCTATCTGCTCTTCAGCCTACTTGAGACGTCTTCCCCGTGTCTCCAGCCTGTTCATCATCTCAACCGTGTCTTAACCAGTGTGTTATTTATTTTTTTAAAAAAAATATGGAGTCCCTGAGTGCAGCCGATGAGAAACCTGACCCGGGTGTAGAACTTCTGAGGTGCAAAGTTGGCAAGCGATTGGTCGGCAGAAGCGTTCAAGTCTTCCCCAGACTGAAGGTTGAAATCGGTTGGAAGTCTCCCACTTTAAAACAAGTAACTTCATGATGTTGATAGAACCAAAAGAAGTTCTTGAAAAACCCCTCAGCTACCTGACAAATATCTAACAAAATGAAATTCAATGGTGAAAAAAGTAAGGTTCTACATTTAGGCAAGAAAAACAAAATGCACAGGTACAATATGTGTGGTACCTTGCTCAATAGTAGTAACTGTGAGAGGGATCTTGGAGTCCTAGTGGACAACCATTTAAATATGAGCCAGCAGTGTGCAGCAGCTGCCAAAAAAGCCAACACAGTTCTAGGCTGCATTAACAGAGGGATGGAATCAAGATCACGTGAAGTGTTAATACTACTTTATAATGCCTTGGTAAGGCTACACTTGAAATACTGCATCCAGTTTTGGTCGCCACGATGTAAAAAATATATTGAGACTCTAGAAAGAGTGCAGAAAAGAGCAACTAAGATGATTAGGGGACTGGAGGCTAAAACATATAAAGAACGGTTGCTGGAATTGGGTATGTCTAGTTTGATGAAAAAAAGGACTGGGGTGACATGATAGCAGTGTTCTGATATCTCAGGGGCTGCCCCAAAGAAGAGGGAGTCTATTTATTCTCCAGATCGCCTGAAGGCAGGACAAGAAGCTATGGGTGGAAACTAATCAAGGAGAGAAGCAACCTAGAACTAAGGAGAAATTTCCTGACAATTAGAACAATTAACCAGTGGAACAACTTGCCTCCAGAAGTTGTAAATGCTCCAACACTGGAAGTTTTTAAGAAGAGATTGGATAACCATTTGTCTGAAATGTATAGGGTTTCCTGCCTAAGCAGGGCTTTGGACTAGAAGACCTCCAAGGTCAATATTTGCAGAAATAATTTATTTTTCACAGTGGTACTCCTATTCTATTCTGTTCTGTTCTGTTCTGTTCTGTTCTGTTCTGTTCTGTTCTGTTCCTGTTCCTGTTCCTGTTCCTTTTCCTATTCCTATTCCATTCCATTCCATTCCATTCCATTCCATTCCATTCCATTCCATTCCATTCTATTCTATTCTATTCTATTCTATTCTACCTTTTAGGGTTCAGTGGGGAAACCAAGCACCTCCTTAATTCAGGCTCTTGGGATGGAGCTGAGTCTGCCAAATGTTTTGTACATTTGCATGAATCAAGGATCCTTCCATCCTCCACCATCAGTTAAATAATTGCCACATAGGGTGTCTCCTTCTATTATGGTGTTGTCATGAGAATAAGGTGGTGAGACAAGAAAGGGATTGATGAGCGAAGTGTGAGCTGAGAACACCGCAGGAAGCAGAGATGAGAAATAATGTTGGCAGGGTTATTAAAAGATAAATTGTTGAGGTTAAATGGGTTGAAGGCTTGGGAATGTTGTAACAAATCCAGGCTCAGCCAAGCCTCTGTGGTTGGCAGCTCAGGCCAGAGGAAGGATGTAACAACAGGGCAAGAAATGAAACCTATGACTTTGGTGAGAAGTCAAGGACCTTTCCATCACAGATGAATAATATCCAGATCTTCCTTAAGCTACTATATGTTGGCTGAGTTTATAAGCACACTAAAATTTGGTTACCGAATTAATCCACATCCTGAGTTTGTAAAGTACATTGCATCAGAAACTAACAAGTTGGGTTTATACACACAGAGACACACAATTAAACAAGCTTAACGTTGGCCAAGCATGTTGAGTGAATGAAGCTTCCAGTTTTGCAACTGACCTAGTTAAGCATGTTTGTTTGAATTCAGATTTTGTAGAAAAAGTACTGTAGTGATAGAATCTGGAGGTGGGGTTAAAAGAGGGATTAGCCTAGAATCCCTACGTAGCCACAAGCAAAGTAAGTCCAACCTCCTTTGAATTCTCCTTTGAATTCGGTTTACTTGTCTCTAACTCCAGGCAAGCTCTAACCGTTAGTTGAATAGATTCTCCAAAGCACTTGAGGGCAGGACAAGAAGCAATGGGTGGAAACTAATCAAGGAGAGAAACAACTTAGAACTAAGGAGAAATTTCCTGACAATTAGAAAAAATTAATAAGTGCAACAACTTGCCTCCAGAAGTTGTGAATGCTCCAACACTGGAAGATTTTAAGAAGAGATTGGATAACCATTTGTCTGAAGTGGTGTAGGGTTTCCTGCCTAAGCAGGGGGTTGGACTAGAAGACCTCCAAGGTCCCTTCCAACTCTGTTATTCTATTCTATATAATGTAAGAGGGCCAAAACAGAGCCTGTAATGGAGACCTTGCTGATTTCCCGGCTGTGACAAATGAACCAAAAAAATTATATCTGTAATCGAGACATACGTTTATAACAGGGGTCTCCAACCCCCAGTCGGTGGACAGGCTCTGTTATTCTATTCTATTCTATTCTATTCTATTCTATTCTATTCTATTCTATTCTCTTCTATTCTATTCTATTCTATTTTATTCTATTCTATTCTATTCTATTCTATTCTATTCTATTCTATTCTATTCTATTTCTTTTCTATTTCTTTTCTATTCTATTTCTATTTCTATTTCTATTCTATTCATAAATCTTTAGCAATAAAGCAGTTTAATTGGACCTTCACATGTGAACCTGATTTTTCATGCCTGACAGATTTGTTTGCTTTGGCTGAAAATGGTTTTCCAGGCCCTCCACTACATAATTTTCTCTTCACTCCCAGAATGTAAGAATCATAAAAGACTAGACTTGAGGGATTTTGAGGCAAGTTTGAATAAAATATTATCATTAGTCTCCCGAAAGGGATAGGTTTATCAGATGCTCAGTTCAAGCCATCGTGAATGCCCAAATGTTTTGAAATTTCAAGACAAAGCAAGCACTTCCTGAATTAAAATGGATCCATTTTGCATTTTAATGAATGCTAATCTATTTTGCAATCCCCAAGTTCAAAGTTTTTAAAAAAAAGAGTAATACGATTTACAAATAAACTAAACATTCTGAGGTTCACAGTTCTCCCAATTTTGTAGTGCAGTTCTTCCATTAAATTGGGCATCGAAAAATATATCCATTAGGGAAATGTTACATAAAAAAAACATAACTTAGGAAAAATTGCATTAAAAAGGGCTTTGTGTTGTAAAAACTTGCTTGTAAAAAATGTGTAAATATGCCTGTGAGTTTGCATTTGAATTTTCAAAAGGAACTTTTGCCACAGATGCAGAAATGGGGAACGACGTAAAGCTATAATAGAAACAACTGAAGGAACTGAAAAAATATGGATTTATCCATTTTTATGATAGAGTGGCACATGAAATTGATTGTGGTACTGGGAAGTGAGAAGGGTTTCCAAATAACTTTTGGTACTGGACAGGGGTGAAATCCAGCAGGTTCTGACAGGTTCTGGAGAACTGGTAGCGGAAATTTTGAGTAGTTCGGAGAACCGGTAAATACCACCTCTGGCTGGCCCCAGAGTGGGGTGGGAATGGAGATTTTGCAGTATCCTTCCCCCAGGAGTGGGGAGGGAATGGGGATTTTGCAGTATCCTTCCCCTGGAGTGGGATGGGAATGGAGATTTTGCAGTATCCTTCCCCCAGGAGTGGGGAGGGAATGAGAATTTTCCAGTACCCTTCCCCCAGAAGTGGGGAGAGCC
>QLTV01020727.1:180026-197456 GCA_003457575.1 Thermophis baileyi
GGGTAAGAGAAACCTTTCTGAATTCCATTCCATTCCATTCCATTCCATTCCATTCCATTCCATTCCCTTCCTCTCCCTCCCTCTCCCCCTCTCTCTCTCTCCCTCTCTCCCCCCTCCTCCTTCTCTACCCCTCTCTCCTTCTCTCCCTCTCCTTCTCCCCCTTCTATCTCCCTCTCCTTCTCTCCCTCTCTCCTTCTCTCCCTCTCCCCCCTCTCTCTCCCTCTCCTTTTCTTTCCCTCTCCCTCTCTCTCTTTCTCTCCCTCCCTTCCTCCCTCTTTCACACACATATTTTTGAAAAAGAAGCAAAATATTGAGTGACGAATTCAAACAACAGTCGATAAAGGACTACCCAGAAGAAGGTATCAGTTATTAACTACAGGAGAAAAATTAGATTTTCTGAGTACGAACACATCGGGGGATAAAAGCCAACTCCTTAAAACTCTTCCAATAGATGTGTATATCAGAGGTTATCCTTGTGTCTCTCTGTGTAACTGACTATCATCAATAATGAGTCAATGAATGAATTTTGTAATGAAAACATAGGGATTTGTAGTCTTTTGACGTTCTTCACCAGGTTTGTGGGCAGAGAAACTGGATGGATGAGTGTTCCGTATTTCCTCAGGAGGAGGATAAAATCTCCTTTAGTTGTTCAACCACGTGACTCTCTTGTACTGGCGGCCTTCAAATGATTCCTTTGGGTTTGAATGGACGTGTAGGAAGTCATGGAGGCTGCCAAAGGGAAGATTGGGCCTGGAAAGACAGGCTAGACAAGTGTTTCCCAATCTCTACAACTTTAAGATGTGTAGACTTCAACTCCCAAAGTCGCCAAGGTTGGGATACACTAGACTAGATCGAAAATCACTTCAGTCGAAGCCGAACTTTAAAAACCCCCGTTGTATATTTGACAAGAAACATGATATATAAATAGCAGAGGTGTTGATTGCAGTTCTGTGCTTTTATTTTTTTAAATCCCACAGAAATTTCCACCTAAAATTCCTTGCCAATTAATTCTGTCTCCAATTTTTGGCATAGCTAACTTGAGAAGAATTTCTGAAGTTTCTTGGATTATTAAGATCCTTCCCCCCCCCCATTGTGTTTCTTTCTTTTTATTCTTCTTGCTTAGCTAGTTGAGTCTACCCTCACCACTTTGAGACTCTTCTTCAATTACCAACAGTCCCTAAGTACATTTTAAAATGGCACATTTCTTTCAGGGAAAGCAGTTCATGCAGAGGCCTATTTTGAGATATGGAAGAGTTATTCTCATCGAAGAGTGATTTCTAATGATGGAAAACCTTAAATGATTAGGACCAAAAGAAGGAAACTAGGACTACTAAACTCTGCTAATCATTGCTTTTGGTTCCTTTCTTCTCTGGCACGTCCACCTACAAGGCACATACAATTGTAGACAATATTTGGACTTGAGAGAAGCATAGCTTTCTATCCAAATGCTTTGCTACACAAGATTGCTGATACACTCATACGTTACCATATGTTTGAATACTATTATGGTAATGGGAATATTCTTACTACTTATAAAAAGAAAAGAAAAGTCAAGACTGGTTTCGACAAACAGAGAGCGATTTTTCATGGACTAAAAAGTAGGGATATATTGTACACAGAAGCATAGGGATTATAATGCATCTCCCGTAAATATAATAGCTTACCTGAAAACTGCAATCTCTCTCTCTCTCTCTCTCTCTCTCTCTCTCTCTCTCTCTCTCTCTCTCTCCCCTCTCTCCCTTCCTCTCTCTCTCTCCCCCTCCCCCTCCCTCCTCTCTTTCTCTCTCTCCATATCTATCTATCATCTATCTATCTATCTATCTATCTATCTATCTATCTATCTATCTATCTATCTATCTTCTATCTATCTTCTCTATCTTGTTATCTTCCCTATCTAGTTATCATGTCTATATAATTTCTATCTAACCTATCTAACCTATCTACTATCATTTTAATTTTCTCTCTCTGTCTCTCTCTCTGCTATGGATAGATAGATAGATAGATAGATAGATAGATAGATAGACAGACAGACAGACAGACAGACAGACAGACAGACAGACAGACAGACAGACAGACAGACAGACAGACAGACACACATACGGGTATATTCTGAATGAGTTATCTAATTCAGGGAGTAGAAACAATGCAAATTAGCATTGCAAAGGGACAGAAATGCCTGCTTAATTTTTTTTTTAAATGACTCTTCTTGAAGTTTAAAGTAGACTAAACTGGATGAAAAATGCCTTCAAACAGAGGCCTGTCAATCAAGAAAGGGGCCAGGGGAAGCTGGATTGTAACATTACAGATTGCAGGTGATTGAATGTGCTAAACCTCCATGCACACTGAAGTTTAGAGAAGAAGAATACTTCCCTCTATGTGACCCTTTCTTGGTTTCTTCTTGGAGGTGTCCCGAAGTTGTTGTTTTCCTTGGTTTTGGACAGTGCTTTGTTATCACGCTTTAATTTGTGCTCCTTCTGTGTTTATTACTTTGTCATATTTTGCTGCTCTTATTAATTTTTATGGAATTTTAATGCACTTTTAATGCCGTTTTTATGGCAGGCACTAAATTAGCTGTTTTTCTAGCGGGTTGTCAGACATGTAGGGTGGAATTTTTTTCTCTTTCTGGAGCGTAGCCGAGAAATCTTTATAATATAATCAGAATGTTTTAAAAACTTTGTCAGTACACAATTATTCTACCCACCATGGGGAAATACATTGTTCATTGACTCGCCTTCCATTAATCAATTGGGACAGTCTGAAAACAATTTTATCTTCATTATTGCAGTGAGGATAAATTAGGGTTAAGCTTAGATCTTAACCCAGTGCAATATCTCCGGCACGCTTTGGTGTGTCAAAACAAGCTTGAGTGGCACAATAGCACTTTGGATCAAGGTTCTGCACTGCCAATATATTTCACACTAATACAAATGAAAATGTGTTTGACAGAAGAATTTGCTTGTTCTGAGATCTTCGAAAACAGTAGCAATGAAGTCAGTTCATAAGTAATGGAATAATAATGCCCTTCCTTCCTTCCTTCCTTCCTTCCTTCCTTCCTTCCTTCCTTCCTTCCTTCCTTCCTTCCTTCCTTCCTTCCTTCCTTCCTTCCTTCCTGTTAGAGAGGCCTTGTAACTTTTCCAGGCTGCCACTGGCAGTGATGAATTTCTATTAAATAGCACTATTAAATCTATGCTTAAAAACAATTCACAGCTCCATCCTTTCCTCCCTCCCTCCCTTCTTTCTTTCCCTCCCTCCCTCCTTCCCTCCCTCCCTCCCTCCCTTCCTTCTTTCTTTCCCTCCTTCCCTCCCTCCCTCCTTCAAATTGACCATTGAGAGTTTACACATAAATGTAAAACAACAGACCTCCAAGAACAGAAAGGTTCCCCCTGAATTATCCGCCCACCAAGATCTAAATGTCTGCTCAGGTACATCGGTCTTCATCAGCCTCCAGAGGATTACAGACCCACCTCTGGAGGCAAAGCATCCCATAATATGGAGGACACAACAGAGAAGAATAAACTGCAGAAAGAAAAGCTTTCAAGATCTGGAAGTCTCCAAGACATGTGCTGACCACAATTACAATGATGGAGGGAGCATAGTAGTTTGAAAATGGCATTACATTCGCAGGTTTGTTGCCCTTTCAACCTTGGTTTGCCTCTGCATAGCAGAAGTGCACACAAAGAGGTTATTCAACCCCCCCCAAGCTTCAATCCTATTCATCTTCTGCCAAGAATTGTATTTAGAACCGTAAGAAGTTGTCGTAGATCCGGCTTAATTTTTTGAAAACATTTGCCCTGCGCTTTTAACACTTAGCTGGATGCCACTGAGTGGTACTGAGCAGTACTGAAGATAGCCAGGGGGACTCATACGATCCGAGAATTAGAAAGGATTTTAGAAGTCCTGCACATGTAATTTCAGGAATTTGACCAGAGGTGGGATCCTCCCGGTTCGCACCGGTTCTATAGAACCGGTAGCAAACCGCTGGTGACGTCATGGAGCCGGTTCTGTCAGTGCCGGTCTGTGGACGCCGCCATCTTTTTTTTTGGAATTATTTTTTTTTTGGATTTTTTTGCTGATTTTTTTTTCTTCTGCACATGTGCAGAAGCCGAGTCCCCGGCACTGTGCATGCGCTGCCATCTTGCTTTCAGCTTTTTTTTTCTTTGGAATTTTTTGCAAATTTTCGGCACTGCGCATGTGTGCGCACCCGCGTATGCGCATGCAGCCACGAGGTGCGGGAGGAAGCGAACCGGCGGTGAGGTAAGTTAGAACCCACCCCTGAATTTGACCCTAAGAGCAGCTCTGAAAAACTGCTCAGGAAGAGAATTCTCCAATCTTTGTGTCCATCTGTTCAATGGTCAAAGAATAAAATCATCAGCCAGCACTTCCCACTGTTTTGTGAAATACAAGAAGAAGAAGGAGGAGGAGGAGGAGGAGGAGGAGGAGGAGGAGGAGGAGGAGGAGAGCTGGAAGGGACCTTAGAGGTCTTCTAGTCCAACCCCCTGCTCAAGGAGCAAACATTATATCATTTCAGACAAATGGTTGTCCAAGCTTTTCTTAAAAACCTGCAGTGATGGAGCACCCACAACTTCTGAAGGCTAGGCATTCCACTGGTTAATTGTTCTCACTGTCAGGAAATTTCTCCGTAGTTCTAGTTGGATCTCTCCTTGATTAGCTTCCATCCATTGCTTCTTGTCCTGCTACCTACTCTTTCTTGTCCAGTGTGCCCTTTTGGAAATTTTAGGACTGGGAATACCTATTTTTCCCTGCTTATATAAAATCTTTCAAACTCTTGTCTGCAATGCATCAGACACACAGATTAACCTCAAGGTGAACACACAAGGAAATGAAAAAGAAAACAGAAGGGAGAAAAGTCAGTAACACAAAAGAGAAGAAACATTTTTTTTTTCCAGACAGCAGTCTGAAAAAAAAAATGTTTCTCCTCTTTTGTGTGACTGACATATCATAACTGATTTACACCAATACATTTGGGGCAGAAGAGTAGGCTCATGTGTATTATTAACTGTGGTAGGTCTATGTACAGTATGAGTTTAAAATTAAGTGGCGAAAGCAAGGAAACCCCATTCTCTATTTTCAAATAGTGGGATAATAATCGTCTAACTGCAGCACTGAAATCTGTTGCTGGATGGAGAATTCCTATTTTAGAAGTAGTTTTTCCAAACATAAGCTCCAACACATTTTATACAGCGTGACCCATTTCACATTGATCACAAAATAAAATATAAGTAGAAAAAAATTCTGGTGCTGACCATAAATTTAACTTTATTTCAGGAAAAGAATGAAAGGAGAAAGAGGAAAATAAAATGACCGTGTCAATTATAATTCATAGATTCTTATTCTGCAGACCAATGGTCATTTCGAGCTTTCTATATTTTAATCTTTTGCTCTGAACAGCAGACAACCCATATCCTGGATAATGGAGGCTTTACCCTTATAGAGGAATTCAAGGATAAGAAGATCCTGAGGATGTGGTACATATGCTTGCTTGGACTATGGAGGCTTAAACGTTTTTAAGCCCAGGATGATATAACAGGACATTATCTCAGATATAGAAGGATATTATCTATCTCTCTTTCTCCCTCCCCCTCTCTCTTTTTTTCTTAATCATTATTCTGATCCTTGCCAATAATGGGAATATAATTCTTAGGTTGGAATGCGAAAAGTATCATAGGCTATTGAAAAATGGCAATATTCTAAATGTAGGCTATTTAATATGTTTAAATCAAATGCATAGTTAAATGATGAATGAATGAAAGAAAATGCCATTGTCTTTGTACATCTTGCCAGAATCCTGGTAGTTAGTTTTTTTTTTAAGGTGAAGGAGTCCCTGCAGATTTTACTTGGCTAGTCGTTGCCGACTATAAGGGTGTGTCTCATCTGTTTCAAGAACATTGAGCCAGCACTGTCCGAAGACATTTCCACAGTCATGTGGCCAGCATGACATCATGGAGCACTGTTACCTTCGCACCGAAATGGTACCTATTTATCTACTCGCATTTGCATGCTTTGGAACTGCTAGGTTGGCAGGAGTTTGGGCAAGGACAGGAGCTCACCCCGTTGTGTGGCGCTCGGGTCTCGAACCTGGGCTTTCCAGCCGACAAGCCCAGTGTCTTAACCACTGAGCCACCACGCTGCCCTTCTGGTAGTTATGAGCTGATTTAAAAAAAAAATGACAAAAATGAAGGTTGCATTTAAAGATGGGTGTGATTCAGTTTTCATTTTAATGAAAGTATGCTTAATTTTGTACTTTGGAACCAATGCGCAAACGTGACACCTTTGTCCTTTGAAAATGTGCCTGTTTTTGAATTTAGCAAACAAGGAATGTGCATCTCAATGGGCACATTGGGGAAACAAACAAAAAAAAATTGTAATGCTGAAAACAAAATGTCAACTCTATTACGTAGGATGAATTCTGCATTAAACGCATACATTAGAGAAGCTCTTACGCAAAAATGAGAAGGGTGGGACAAAGGCGCATGAAGAGAACACACACATTTTTCATGGGGACGTTTTAGGAATTGCTCTGAACGTAACGTGGAAAGGAGATCAACCCAACTGAAGAGCTGGGAAAGGAGAATCGAAGCAAAATCAGAGTTGACATACTAGTTTATCTCTACTTTGCAAACTGACAGTCTTACTCTTTACCTCCGTTCAAGTCGGTTCATGTATTTCATGCCTTGATCTGTTTTAGCAGATTGTATCACGTCGCTACCATGGAAATCTACAGCACATTGCATTTAAAGTCCTGTTATCTATGAAAACTCACACCATCAAAAATTCCTGAGAGACAGTGGGCACAACTGTGATAGGAATTTGCAGCTCTGGCTGTCTGTTTTAAATGGGCCCTCAAGACTTCGATTTACCAACCAGGTTTTAATTGAAGCAGTTAGCTGAGTCTTGCAGGTTGGTTGCAGGATGCCTATATTTTCACCTCTGATGGTTTAAAAGAGGGTTACGCAGCTTGAGCCCTGAAATCCTTGGGCAACTGTACCCAAACCTCATCACATTCTAAAACAAAAATATTACTTAAGGGGGCAGGATTACAAAACCCTTAGGGAGTAATCCTATAGCAATAGCACTTAGACTTATATACCGCTTCATAGTGCTTTACAGCCCTCTCTAAGCGGTTTACAGAGTTAGCATATTGCCCCCAACAATCTGGGTCCTCATTTTACCCACCTCAGAAGGATAGAAGGCTGAGTCAACCTTGAGCCGGTGAGATTTGAACCGCCGAACTGCAGCTAGCAGCCAGCTGAAGTAGCCTGCAGTGCTGCACTCTAACCACTGCGCCACCTCGGCTCTTACTCGGCTCTTACTATAATCCTATCCATTGCCTTGAAGAGAATAAGATTTAATTAAGTTTACCTGGGCATTAAACTTAGAGCAAATTTAGCTTTATCCTGACCCTGTTACAGCAGAGTTCCCAAGATGACAGTCCAACACCAGAAAAATCTGTAATTTTCTTACTTTAAGCTGCTCCTTTAGGCTTGCAAACTAGGAGGAACTGTGGAAACACTCAACCGTTGAAGTCAACGAAAACCTGTCTTGGGGAAGAGGTAATGCATGTGGGTGAGTGAGAAATGTGTCAGCGACCTATTGCTTTGGTTTTTAGAGATATGTTTTCTGTTATGGTCGTCTCCTGTTTGGACGGAGTGTTGGACTAGATGACCTACAAGGTCCCTTCCAACTCTGTTAATCTGTATCCCTGAAAGCAATGGGGCTTTTTATAATCCCGTAGCCCTGAACACCTCTGAGCCAAGGAAAGTTGGAATTATTTTTTTTTAAAAAAAACTAAAAACAAGAGAGCACTTTTATAGTCACCTCCCTGTTCGTCAGCTCAAATTACTTAATGAGGAGCAGTTAGCATCTCAGAGACTAGGAAAGAAAGCTCACGATTAACCAGACAGAGAAATTATTTCATGAAATATGCATACGGTGTTTCTCCTGAAAAGCATTTCGCTCCCCATTCCCCTTCTTTAAAAAACCCAACTGTTAAAAAGAGCAAGAGCACTTAGGTATTAATCATTCATTTCTCCCCACCCCTAAACCAATATTTGGGAAGCATTCCACAAGGAGGAATGAAATAGGACAGGATCTCGGAGGGACGCAGGCTTGTAAATTTACGTTTTGTATGTGAATTTTTCCTCTGGGATAAATTATATTTTCTTTTGTCGGGAAGGAGCTGAGTAATCGACTCAAGCTGGGTTTGGCTTGGAACTTGGTGCCCTGAGAACCTCAATTGCTTTTGTCCTCAATTTGGAGGACAAAGAAAACTTAGGGAAAATATCTGATGGGAACATGACGCAATTTTAAAAATCAAAGGGGCCAGTAATCATTTCTGGTAGGGTTGCTAATGTTTGAACTAGGTCTTGCAGCCGCGCCTTAGTGACCCAGAGCGACCTTGTCTAGTTTTCAGATTCTGAAAAGGAAAAAGAAAGCAGCAGTTCAGTCGGTTTTTCCTTTCAAATAGAGCAGGATCTTGTTTGTAGGCTCAAAGGATTAAAAATGTATTTCCTTTGTCATGTGGAAATATTTGTAGCCTTCAAAGGCCATTGGACAATTCTCCTTCTTAATTAAACACTTTAAAGAAAGATGTATAAGAAGGAGGGAAAAAAGATACATGAAACGAATAAAAGAGCGGGACAGAGATAGCAGAATGCAGATAAGCGAAAGGGAGATCTAATTTGTCATAATTACAATTTTTCAATGTTCCTTTGTTAGGAAGTCGCAAAATAAATCCTATCACTTTTTGAAGACATTGAGAATCCCTGCTCACCCAAGAGACGTCACTAAGTAGGACTATAAGCTGCAATAAATTAGGTCAGTGCTAGAAATCTAATTTTCCATAAAATTGAGTTAAAGATTCTAAATGTAGAAATACCAAGTTTTGAGTCTGGAACAAATTTGTGTATTAAATTATAGTCCAGAAATGATTTCCAATTAGAATGGAGTTCTGCAATAGATTTACTTTCAGATATGAAGTTGTTCTGAACAATAAAGCAAACACCCATTCTTCTAAGGAAGAAATCAAAGAGAGGAAACTAAATAAATATTTATCCTAAGCTCAAGATCAGTCCATCCATCCATCCAGTCGCTATATCCAAAAATCAGTCAGTCAGTCAGTCAGTCAGTCAGCCAGCCAGCCAGCCAGCCAGTCAGTCAGTCAGTCAGTCAATCAGGTGGGTGGATGATAGAGAGAGAGATATATGATACATGATATAAGTGATTAGATGGATGGATAGATAGATAGATAGATAGATAGATAGATAGATAGATAGATAGATAGATAGATAGATAGATAGAGATAGGAAGGAAGGAAGGAAGGATACTGGATGAGTGGATTATCTATCTATCTATCATCTATCTATATATCATCTATCTATCTATCATCTATCTATCTATCTATCTATCTATCTATCTATCTATCTATCTATCATCTATCTATCATCTATCTATCTATCTATCTATCTATCTATCTATCTATCTATCTATCTATCTATCTATCTATCTATCTATCTATCTATTTATCTATCTATCGCTACCCAACCCAGCATAGATTCTGGGTGACATAAAATTAAAACTATGTTTATCATTTCTATATCTTTGTTGTTTGCCACCGAGAGTAACTTTTTGTGAGATGGGCAGCTATATAAATTACCTAAAAATCAAACAAGGCAACATGAAATAGAGCCAAACATCAGGAGGAACAACTTAACAAGGTAGACTATACATCAAATGGGTGCAGCACTGATTTATCTCAGGGCTTGAGGGAAAATCCAAGTTTTTAAAGATGATCTAAGGATTTGCAAGGTCTGGGTAGTCAGAACCTCTAGGGGGATGTAATTCCAGAGAGAAGGTGCCATGTTAGAGATCTATAATCCTGTTTGGAAAGAATATCACAGAAACAAACCAACTGTATCTTGCTGTATTCCAGCAAAGGTCACCCACCAGTTGTTCACAAAAACATGGACGTCCTCTGAGCAGCTGCTGCTGTGTGTAGGTTAGGAGAGTTCCTTCCTTTTACACACTATATGTGTAATTAATTTGGTGCTTGATGGGGGTGTGTGAATGTTAGTGTCGTAGTTTTATTGCCTATTAAGAGTTTGGCTCCCTCTCAGTTCTGCATTCTTGGGATTATGAGGCTCTAATCTATCACTTTGTTCCAGAAAGTTGTTAAAACAGGTGGAGGGAGGCATGCCAACAGCCTCAGAGGCACACATCAATGGTTCTTCTTATGAGGAACCAAAATTGGCCCTTACAGAGCCTGTGCAGACATGTTTTTCATTTTGGAGGAGAAAAAAAGGAAGGAAGGAAGGAAGGAAGGAAGGAAGGAAGGAAGGAAGATGGGAATGAGAAGGAAGAAGGCAGGGAAGGAAGGGGAGGGAGGGAGGAAGGAAGATGGGAATGAAAAGGAGGGAAGGAAGGAAGATGGGAATGAGGAGGAGGAAGGGAGGGAAGGAAGCAGGGGAGGGAGGGAGGGAGGGAGGAAGGAGGCTCTGCTAAATGATGGTTAGTTTTCCTCTTCTCTCCCTTTAACTGAGTTCCATAAACTTGGTTACTCTAAGAAAATCATGGTGGGGCCCATCTTGGGGTATGCTTAAACAATAATGCATCTCCCCCCCCCCAATGCAGTTGGTCCTGTTCCAATCTCAGCAAGCAGTTTAGGAAGGGAAGACTAGCAGACTACCCCATCCCCACTGATACATTTCTGCTTTCAAACAACATACACACGAAATGTTCCTCGCAGAGGAGTCTAGAAATTAGATGGAACTTGCACTGGGCATAGTTGGAACTGATAGCAACCGTTGTGTCTTCTGCTTTTTTCTGAAAACCTCATGTTATTAGGTGTCACAACTGCTGTATTCTGATATATAGGACGGTGTGGGATCTAGAGGCTGGTTGGGAAGAAGCTCTTGTAACTGGCAGGTGGCACTTTTCACGCAGGGATGCCGTGCTTCCCAGAAGCGCTGTTTACAAGATCTGGTTAAGGATTTCAAGGGCGAGAGAGAAAACAGTGATTATAAGCCACGGGCACTCTCTTCGTAAAAAGTCCAGCTCCTCTCTGTAAATCGGATGGCTCCTTGCATTAGGATAACCTTATGATTACCTGGCAGGATTATTGCCTAGTATGAGTGCATACATACACTCTTTACTTCTATGATTTCAGCTTTTAAGAGTATATAACAAGAGTATATAACAGGGTTACAAGGATTATCATTTTTCTCCGACAACAATTGCAGAGAGAACTGGTCAGATGGGAGAAGAAGAGGATTAAAAGCTTCCGTGCAATGTCTCAAGAAAAGAAAACAGAAGCAAAGACAGAACACCTTCAGACAGAATTATCTCCACCAAGGAGTTCACTAATTGCCATATGTTCTAATCCACTCCTGGCATCTCCTGAAGCAATAGATGTTCTCCAAATTTGAATGAGAAGCACGAGTCTGCCAAACCCACTAATATCCAGACTAGCCCTGGGTTTCTTAAAGGCTCCTTGTTTGTGTGTGTGTGTGTGTGTGTGTGTGTGTGTGTATGTGTGTGTGTGTGTGTGTGTGTGTGTGTTTGAAAGCAGTAACATGGATAAAACATAGGCACAAATAAACCAGAATGGGCAAGTGATAAAAATGTTCTCCAGGACCTGAAAAAACCAGAGATTCCAGTGGACATTGAATTGATCCTACAAAAGGTTGTAGGGTTCAGAGTTTCAGCATCCCCAATTTTGCTTAAAACTAAGCATTTCAATCTTCTGCAACTAGGAAGCACTTGCTACATAAAAGAGGACATGTTGACATGGGGGGGGGACATACTATTCTCCTATCAGTCATCATCCGTGGGAACACAATGACTTCCAAATCTGTTTTTGTGAACTTTCTTATGACTTAACTACGCTGTTTGGAGCCATCTTTTTCTTTGGTTCCTAAAGATCAGTTTTGGTTTTCTCCTAAACACTACAGAGAATTAAAGAAATCAAGAAAGGGGCTATAACTTGTACTGAGAGAAAAGAATATTTGTAGCTCAGGGTTGGACAGTGGAGTCTTGGTGCTCTCTGAGCTTGGTTGTTTTCTTGGAGGCGTTTTACTACCCAACTAGATAACATCATCAGTGCTAGAAGAGAGTGGGATTTTCTCTCTGTATATATACAAAGGTGCTGTTATCTAGTTGGATAAGGAAACGTCTGCAAGAAAACAACCAACCTCAGAGAGCACCAAAGACTCCATGTCCCAAAGGTGCTTTTTTTTCAAGAGGCAACTGGACTGTCCTGGGTTTGTTTTTTCTTTGAAGATGTTTCGCTGCTCATCCAAGAAGCTTCTTCAGCAGAGCTTCAGCAGAACTGAAGAAGCTTCTTGGATGAGAAGCAAAACGTCTTCAAAGAAAAACAAACAATCAAGAAAGTCCAGTTTCCTCTTGGAAAAAGAAAAAGCACTTTTGGGACAACCATGACCTGGTTGACTGAGCATCTGCATAGACAAAGACTCCATAGTTATAACTTGGTGTTCTGAAGGCAGATGCCTACCAAACGAATGTTAAAAACTGGGATTATTTTTTTTTTTAAAAAATGGGGAGATCTATTCCAGAGTCTGAAAAACTGGCATTCAACAAAAGCCTATGCAAATTGTATGTTTGTGTTGTCTGTCTTTGGAAGGTTGGTGGCGAAGCAGATTGAAAAAGTAGGTTTCCCATGGGGTAGTAAGGCTGCTACACTCGGAAATCCTCTTCAGGGTTAGCCTTTTGGACAGATGGGTCTCAGTCCAGGAGCTGCACAAGATGACCCCAATCTGAATTGTTGACTTTGGTTCTATCGTCTTCTCCCAGCCGCTCCCCTCCCCCCTCTATTAAAATGGTGACACCAAGGCAGAAAGACAAGGATGGAAAGGTGCCAACTGAATTGGACGAGATAATAAGCAATTAGTCGGCTGAAGAAGGTTAATAACTGTAATCTTGTAAAAAAACTCCTCTGGGGTTCTACTACTATTTATGGAGTGACTAATATGGATCCCTTTCTTAAATTAGTTTGCACACTAATAATTTAGGCATTTCTCTAGCCTTCCTCCCCTCCTTCCCAATCCATCCGAATTTATTTTCTACAAATGAGAGCGGAGATAGTGTCTTGGGCAATAGGCCATCTGCCTGTTCGTTAATATTTGAATAAAAGCGACGTTCTTTCCACCTGTTATGCTGGTAGCATTACAACTCCGAAAAATTCTCTGGGAATGCGTGTGTCAGGATTCACATCACAGCCAGGAATGAATTATGTAGAAATGCTCACAAGATATCCAAGGACTTCAGATAAATATTTATCGAAGGAAAATAGAAGCTATAAACAAAGCATTCCAGCAACTGCTACTTATATATCTGTCAGGCCCAAAGAACCAAGAAAGACACGTAGAATTACTTCTGAGCAGTTTCCTTTATTCTTCCTCACCTGCAGACAGAAATCTTGCCAAACTAAAGCAACTATTTTCATTGCTAAAGATATACAATAAAAATTGCTAGGGAAGAGTCTTCTTAACTCTTTTTCTCCCAACCAAGCTACCTAAGCTTCTCTGTCTCTTGGTCCCCTAGGATGCAGCTCTTCCCTTCTGGGAATCCAGACTACATTCCACCACATCATCAAAATAATAAGACTAACAGAGATGGAAGGGACCTTGGAGATCTACTAGTCCAACCCCAAGCAGGAAACCCTATACCATTTCAGACAAATGGTTGTCCAATCTCTTCTCAAAAACCTCCAGTGTTGAAGCATCCACAACTTCTGGAAGCAAGTCGTTCTACTGAGTAATTGTTCTCACTGTCAGGAAATGTCTCCTTTGTTCTAGGTTGGTTGGTAATGTTTTCTTGCATTTTGTTCCCTTCCTTCCTTGGTCCCCCTTTTGAGTGTGCCGAATTGTTTCGTTTTTGCAACAGTCCGGCATGCCATCATACAAGTAGTCCTTCACTTACAACCATAATTGAGCCCAAAATTTATCTTGCTAAGTGAGACATTTGTTGTGAGTTTTGCCGTTTTATGAGTTCTCTTGCCACAGTTGTTAAGTGAATCATTGCAGTTGTTAATAACCCGGTTGTTAAGTGAATCTGGCTTCCCCCCTTGACTTTGCTTGTCCAGAAGGTCGCAAAAGGTGATTGCATGACCCTGGGGACACTGCAACTGTCATAAATATGAACCAGTTGCCAAGCATCCAAATCTTGGTCACACGACCATGAGGATGCTGCAGTGGTCATAAGTGTGAAAACTGGTCCTAAGTCCCCTTTTTCAGTGATGATGTAACTTCAAATGGTCACTAAATGAACTGTTGTAAGTCGAGGACTACCTATATTGTTTTTCACTGATTGTATGAATTTCTCTCTTTTTGGAAGTGGAGGCCCTACTCATCACCACCATGTTGGCTGGGGAATTGTGGGAGTTGACATCCACCCATCTTCAAGTTATCAAAGTTGAGAAAACACCGAAGACGATTTCCCTTCCCTCCTTCCATCGTCTGATCTAAATTCCTCGTTTGGCTTATCAGCTTGAAAGATGCAAGTCAGGTTTCCTTGAAAAACTTCTGGTTGAGCATAACCATAGCATGTCATCCATTACACATGTATTTTGCTGGGGCTGACTGAAAGTGACATTTATGGCTCTATCATGAGAATGGATTTTGCTGCCCATTAAAATGATCTACAGGTAAACACTCCATTCATTTTTAATCCACAGCACTTTTGGCTCTGGAAGATGCTCCTATCAATAGCTTGCCTTATTAGTGGGACTCTCCAGCGGGAAGTCTGAGCTGATGAATAATATGGAGAAGCAGCAATTAAAGAGATTGCAGTACAAATAAAAGAATTAAACTCAACCACTTGCTAACCTTGGGTCAGCTCCAAAGAGTTGCCATTTTTGAGAGGGTCATCCCTGGCCTTTCAAGATGTATTTCTTCCTAGATAATTATTGAAAAGAAAATCATAGGCAGACGCTAGTCTGATGAATTATGAATCACTGCTTCTCAGAAAGAGGTTTGTAAGAACTGGTTGTTCCCTGTTGCTCAGTCTATTGGGCTATCAAAGGCATTATGTTTTGTCAGTGTATTTCATGATGACTTTGTTATGGTGTTCTGAAAAACACTGCAACATAAGAATACAAGGAAAGTCATTTTGACTCATTTAGTGTTGCAGTTCAATAAAGTACAAAATAGAGAACTAACCTCCAAGCCTTGAAACAATTAATGAAGAAAAGAAGGTATCATCTGGTTTCTGCAAGACACAGGTATTGCTAGAAAGGTGGTGATGTTTATAGAGGTTGTCCATGTTAGGCCTTGCTGTAATAAGTAACAGAGATGACCTTGATGGAGGTAATGTGAGCTCTGTTACCTATAATCGTAATAATAATGCAGTACTTGGAGATAAAAGAATAGAAGAGAAAGAACTGGAGAAGATAACAAAATACAAAGACCTGCAAATAGAAGTAGAATGACTGTGGCAAAAGAAAGCAAAGCTAGTACCAATAATGATAGGCACCTTGGGTGCAATTCTAAACCATCTGGAGCACCACTTGAATACCTTCGGCATTGACAAAATCACCACCAGTCAATTGCAAATGGCAGCTTTATTCAGAACAGCTTACATCCTGTGACAATACCTTTAACAACATCAAACAACAAGGGAAGGACTCGATAGGTGGATAACAATGCCAAATGCAGTCTAAACATCTGGCTGACCATATGACCAACCATAACAGTTTATTACATTTACAAGCTGGCCATGTCCCAGTGACTCTAAGTGATTTAACAAATTGTTAAAAACATTTAAAAGTAACAATAGAAAAACACAAAAACAACACAAAAGAAGTTTAAGAGAAATTCTGTCTCACATCTTTGTGGCCGGTCTGCTCTAGAATTTAAATCCTTTAGCCGATGGTGGTTGTCATGACATCAGAGCATTCTGTCCAATCATGGCTAAGCAGATTTATTTTGTTATAGGTAACTGAGAGTATCTCGTTTGTCCTTTCTACATTTATGATTACACTCAATTCAGAAAAAGGAAAGAAATCACTCAAATAAATAACACAGCAAAACCAAATGAGGTCAGGAATGAGTAAATAAATGATTGTGCATTCATAAATCTCTTTCTCTCTCTCTCTGAATGTGTGTGTGAATAGGCTAATTTTATTAGCTGAATCTTTAACAAAATAGGAGATGATGTTTTGAAGACGTTCATAAATGGGAAAGGTTTCTTTGTCTTCAATCATTGCCTGCGTAATGAATGCTAATGAGAAACTTGAGAGAAGCTAAATTGAATCCTTACTTAAGAAATTTTGTTTTGCAAATATGTGATTGAAATTTATCTGCACAGGGAGAAAATTATGAGTTTTCTTATGCTAGGTTTTCTTTTCTTTTAATGGAATGTCAACATATTGTTTGGTTCTCAAGCTGAGGCTCCTTGAGAGCAGGGTTCGGTGAAGATTGAAGTCTGGGCTCCATTTTTCCAAAGCAGCCCAGTTCCATCCTGCCTCCCATTCCATTCTAGGAGATAAATTGAGAGTAGGCATTTCTGGATCATTAATTACCAATAGCAGTACTTATGTAGCACAGAAATGACTTTGCCAATCTATTTTAATTAGGGGAAGATGTTGGGTCCTGATCTCTATGGGGATTGCTGTGCATGACTTGGGAGAGCTTCAATCTGTCCCTTGGCAGCTTTGTTCCTGAATGTTCCTCACTGCAAGACAACAACAACAACAACAACAATAAAAACATCTTGGCATCATTCTCCTCGGGTTTAGGAGAAAGCAACCAAAGGGGCTCCAAACGCAGCTCATTAATGACAGAATATGTACGTTGGGTTCATGAGCTGATTGGGGGAAATAATAGCCCACCAGTTTAAGGATGTTTAGCAGAAGTGAGTTTAAGGGGTTTAGGACAATTCATCATGGCCAGAAAATCTGGCTAGTTCTGTTATGTTCTAACTGTTTCAACTGTGTTGCATGGTTCCAACCAGGTCCAGCGTTTGAGCGGGAAAAAGCTCAAACGCTATTGGCTGGTCTGTCTGACAGCTCCCTATAAAAGGGCAAGCTGTCAGACTGCTCTTTGCTGGTTGCTTACACAAGAGCTGAAATAAAGAGCTGCTTTGGAAGTCTGTCTCCTGTCATCTCTACCCACTATCAAACAGTGGCGACGAGGGCTTGGGCCAGGAGAACTGTGACTAGCTTCTTCAGCACTTTCAACCAGCCAGGCAGACATCTAAAGCTCAAACGCTATTGGCTGGTCTGTCTGACAGCTCCCTATAAAAGGGCAAGCTGTCAGACTGCTCTTTGCTGGTTGCTTACACAAGAGCTGAAATAAAGAGCTGCTTTGGAAGTCTGTCTCCTGTCATCTCTACCCACTATCAAACAGTGGCGACGAGGGCTTGGGCCAGGAGAACTGTGACTAGCTTCTTCAGCACTTT
>QLTV01020727.1:201012-223112 GCA_003457575.1 Thermophis baileyi
GCTGCCTCACCACCATCTGTATTGCGCAGGTCTAGTAGTGCTCCAAAACGCCCCGCCTACCTGCGTGATTACGTATGCTGGACAGCTCCATCCAGGAGGGGAGGGGTGTTATGTTCTAACTGTTTCAACTGTGTTGCATGGTTCCAACCAGGTCCAGCGTTTGAGCGGGAAAAAGCTCAAACGCTATTGGCTGGTCTGTCTGACAGCTCCCTATAAAAGGGCAAGCTGTCAGACTGCTCTTTGCTGGTTGCTTACACAAGAGCTGAAATAAAGAGCTGCTTTGGAAGTCTGTCTCCTGTCATCTCTACCCACTATCAAACAAGTTCCATAAACTACAATTAAACCATGAATAAAAGAACACAACCAAGATAGCCATTTATTATTTTGCACTTTTGGACAAGCACCTCCTTTGAAAACATTTAACACAAGTGGCATGGAGAGAAGAGTTCCTGTAATAGAGAAAGAAGAAAACAATTTCAAATTTGGGTCAATTTTTTTTCACTTTCAGGAGGTTAAGACATAATGTATCAAAAACACCTCCATTTCTAACATTTAAGCACAATTCTTAGAAAGCAAAGCAAAGCAGTCCTGGAATTTTTTTTTCTTAAAAAGAAACTGAAACAATAACAAATTCAATTTTTGCACAAGAAAATAAAATCAAGGGCTGCTTGGCAAGATTGTTAACATGGTGGGGAAGATGCAAGCAAAACTCAAAATTACAGAAAAAAAGGGGCTTGAATTTTAGGCGGGGAGGACCCAACAACTAGAGGGGCACTCTATTGCAAGAGAGGTAATCTCCATCAGCCCCCACCCTGCAAAGCTGACTAATGGGACCTGTAGTCCAAAGCAAATCCTATAGTATACTGTATGTATGTGTGTGTATGTATATATACATGTATACGTGTGTGTATATGTATGTATATATATATATATATATAGCTGTGTGTGTGTGTGTATTCATAACTATTTTTTATTAAATTTTCAGATTTTCTTTAAACTATGAGTATTTTAAGGGGGGGGCAACCTGTTCAACTTCTTGCTTTCTGTTGTCCCTATCAACATCCCCACCCCGGAGGTGGCTTATGGGACTTGTTATCCAAAGCATCCCTAGTATAAACCCAAGTCTCCCTCTGATCTCTCACTCCTCAACGCAACTCTGCAAAGATAATAGAGATAATTTAAAAACTGGACTTTTTGGAGGGGGGGGGGCGCTAAAGCTACCCCGGCCTCTAATGCAAAAGGGACGATTGCTGGCTGGCGGATGGGATTTGTAGTCCAACGGATCCCCAGGTGTGGTGAAGCCTGGAGGAGAAGGCATTACACACACACGCGCGCGCGCGCGTTCGCACAGACTGCCTTCAAATCGCCCTCACCTGTGCGGCCGCGGCACACCTGGCCACGATGAGCCGCCTCACGCGCCGCTTTCCGCCGTCTCCATGGCAACTTCGGCGAGGCTGAGGAGGAACAGCTGATGCGAGATACCTTTCCCGCCCAGCGCTTTTAGGACCGCCTCCCGGTTCTCCTCCACATCCACCTCGGCTGTGATTGGCTGCTGTGGAAAACCCATCCCCTCGGATTGGCTGAGCGACCTCTCTCTCCCTCCCTCTCCCCCTCACTCCGAAGGGCGGGGACAGTTTAAAAAGTCGGCGGGCTCGTCAGGCTGAGGTAAAAGAGCGAGTGCGCTGCCGAAGCAGCGGATTCCGCCTCAGCGTCTCTCGTTCCTCGAAAGAGACGCTGCTGCAGGGCGCGGGAGAGCAAAAAAATCTCTCCCCATTGCGCCTCCGCAGCCGAAGACTTCGTGCCTTACACCGATACGTGGCCTCTTGGGTTCTGAGGTAATTCTAGCTGAGGTTGTGAGATACGAAGGGGAGATAGGGGAGTAAGGATAGCACCTGTGGTAATTTTAACCACGGAATATATTTTTAGGATTAAAACGCCACTGGTGGCAGAGGTAATGTCTCAACGTCGTCTTATTTTAAATGATTCCAATACCACAGCTCACCTGTGGTGAATTACCTCAGTCCCACGAAGTGGTTTCTCTCAGGGAATAAAGCAAATTTCTGGGTCCTGGATAATTTTAGCCAAGACTCGAGTTTTTGGAAGTAAAAATTTGTTGGAATCTGAGGTAATCTCAGCCATGTCCTGTTAAAAAAAAAAAGGACCAAACCACCACAGGTGAGGAGTAAGAGTTAAAATTAGCTGAGGAGAAATAAAGCTGAGGCAATTTTAGCCATGTGCAGTGAAAAGGGCTAAACTACCACAGGTGAATATGAGTTAAAATTAGCTTAAAGTCAAAAGTGCTTCAGTCCCTGGAGCTGACCTTCCTTTCTTGAATAAAGTGAATTCTTGGAACCTGAGGAAATGTTAGCCAAGGTTCAAGTTCTTAAAAGAAACAAAATATGTAGAGGACTAGCTGCTTCAAGTAACTAAAGGCAAAAAGTTAACTAAAATTACTTCAGGTCCAGGAGGGTGACCTTCCTTTCTTGAAATAAAGTTCAGCTCTTGAGGCCTGAGGTAATTGTAGCCAAAGCTTAAGTTATTTTAGTAAAATATTGGTGGAACCTGAGGTAATCTCAGCCGTGTCCTGTTGAAAGGACCAAACCACCCCAGTTTGAGTCAAAATTAAAAATAGCTTTAAAGGTAAAAATAAATCACCTCAGGAACTGACCTTGCACTCAGGAATAAAGTGAATTCTTGGGACGTGAGGTAATTTTAGGCAAGGCTCAAGTCCTTAAATTCCTTGGCCAAATAAATCTATTTTGTTCTCTATTCTCCATATTCTATATTCTATTCTCTATATTCTATTTTCTATTCTCTATATTTTATTTTCTATTCTCCATATTCTATTCTCTATTCTCTATATTCTATTCTTTATATTCCATATTTTCTATTTTCTATTCTCTCTATTCTATTCTCTCTATTCTCTATTCTCTATTATATTCCCTTCTCCCCCCTCCTCTATTCTACTCTACTCCCCTCCCCTTCTCTACAAGCAAAACATGTAGAGGACTTTAGCTAAGGCAAAATTTAACTAAAATTATTTCAAGTCCAGAAGCTGACCTTGCTCTTAGGAATAAAGTCAATTCTTGGAACCTGAGATAATTCTAGCCAAGGCTCAAGTCCTTAAAAGAAGCAAAACATGTAGAGGACTTCAGGGAACTAAAGGCAAAAAATTAACTAAAATTGCTTCAGGTCCAGGAGCTGACCTTGCCTTTTAAGAGCCGAGGTGGCGCAGTGGTAAGAGTGCAGCACTGCAGGCTACTTCAGCTGACTGCTAGCTGCAGTTCGGCGGTTCAGATCTCACCGGCTCAAGGTTGACTCAGCCTTCCATCCTTCCGAGGTGGGTAAAATGAGGACCCAGACTGTTGGGGGCAATATGCTAACTCTGTAAACCGCTTAGAGAAGGCTGTAAAGCACTGTGAAGCGGTATATAAGTGCTATTGCTATTGCAGGCATACAGCCTCAGTTCAGTTCTGACCAGTTCAAGGTTGACTCAGCCTTCCATCCTTCCGAGGTGGGTAAAATGAGGACCCAGATTGTTGGGGGCAAGAGGCTGATTCTGTGAACCGCTTAGAGAGGGCTGTAAAGCACTGTAAAGCGGTATATAAGTCTAAGTGCTATTGCTATTGCCTTTATTGCAGGAAGGTAAACTCTCAGAGCCTGAGGCAATTTTAGGGATGCCTTCCTGTTCCTGGAGAATAAGAGAACTCCTGGGGCTGGAGGTCATATCTTTGGGAACAGTAAAAACCTGTGGTTTGAGGTATTCTCAAGGGCACAACATTCCAATTCATTGTATCTTGCTGCTTTTTCTCGAGGGTAAAACACACAAAAGCCCCTTTGTAAAATTGCTGAATTGGTTTTCGAGTCTCCAAACATCAGGTGGACATTTGGTGATGTTCTTTTTTTTATTTATTTCAAAGGCACTCACTATACAAAATGAGTCAAAACTGAAGACATCAAAGGTAAGTCAGTTTCATTAACTATTCAGTGCTACATTTAACCAAGAAGCCTGACAGGTACTGTTGGCAACATGTGGTTTATTACTGCAAAAACCTTTGTGCCTTGCTACGGTAAAGCATACTCTAAGGCATGCCTTAGCAAAGTTTTGTAAAAAACAAAAAAAAGTAATGATGGCAAAACAGTAGGCATAAATGTGACAAATGTATCTAAAACGTATAAACAATTTCTGATGTGAGATAATTTTAGCCATTGGCTGTGGTAGAACCAGAGAGGGCCCCACAAGCATTCCCCACATCAACACAGTGTGGAGATGGGGGTGATGCCCCTACTTGTGGAGGTTGTTCAGTCCCTGAGCTTCCAGTCTCTGACGCTCAGACTGAATGAGCCTGGAAGTCGGCCGCTGCCTGTCTCATTCAATCCCTGAGCACACACTCTGGGAGACTCACTGGATGGCCTCTCTGGGATTCCACTGGGTGACCTTTTCAGTTCCTGAGGGAGCAGTGAGGGCGAATCAACCTGGAGGAGTCAACAGCGCTCAGCTGCGAGCCTCTTCCAGTCCCTGAGGGACCCCTTCAGTACTCTGACTGGAAGGGAATCCTTTTGGATCACCTCCCTCCCACCTTTACTCTCTTAGAAAGAATACCAGTACCAGTCAGACTTCTTAGAACTGAAAGTAAAGCTGGTGATGCACTTTAATATGATGCTGTATTCAAATGAAGGAGAAGATTTGTGCCTCATGGTTGAAATGAAGGATCCTTGGTGCTTTTTGAGATTGGTGGTTTCCTTGCAGATGTTTCATTACCAAACTCGGGAATATCAGTGCTAGGAGAGAGGTTGCTCTCAACATATGTTCTAGTGGCTTGTCATTTCAGTGTTGGTAGAACTAGTCTCGGAGGTTCTTCGGTTGAGCTATTTATTGTTAAGTTCTTTGGCATTTCCTTGATTCAGGTATTGTTCATTCCTTGACTTATTAGTCTGATGTTAATCTTGCAGATAATATTCATATAGCTGCAGATTGAAGGAGAGGAGATGTTTTGGGTCTTTTGCTTCATTTTGAGCTTGTTGAGTGTATCTTCTGCACAGATGTAGACATTGTTTATGCCTAGGTATCTATTGATGGCTAATTTGTCAAACAGCCCAAATTTTTGAGATTTGCTAGCATTTTTTGACGTGGATTGGTGTACAATGGTCACAGTTTCCCAATTGAAATGTGACAATAAAGACTTTTTACTGTGTATTCTGATTGCTCGTAGGTGCAATGATGGATAAGATTTTTTTTACCTTGCTTACCAGGTTAATTGTAGCAATGACAATGGTTCTTAGAACCAGAAAGAAGACATCAACGGCCATTTTTAATGCTAGGTGTGGCTGTTGAGAGAGAAAAGGTTGTATAGTTTACTAGCCTTGCGTAATTTTGTTCATGGCGTTGGTTCTTAGAACCAGAAAGAAGACCTCAACTGCCCTTTTTAATGCTAGGTGTGGCTGTTGAGGGATAACAGATTGTATAGATTACTTGCTTGGTGTAATTTTGGCCATGGTGATGGTTCTTAGAACCTGAAAGGAGACCTCAATGGCCCATTTTAATGTGAGGTGTAGCTGTTGAGGGAGAACAGACTGTATAGCTTGGCGTAATTTAGGCCATGGCGATGGTTCTTAGAACCAGAAAGAAGAGGTCAATGGCCATTTTTAATGCTAGGTGTGGCTGTTGAGGGAGAAGAGATTGTATAGTTTACTAGCCTGGCGTAATTTTGTTCATGGCGTTGGTTCTTAGAACCAGAAAAGAGACCTCGATGGCTATTTTTAATGCTAGGTGTGGCTTTTGAGGGATAACAGATTGTATAGATTACTTGCCTGGCGTAATTTTGGCCATGGCAATGGTTCTTAAAACTAGAAAGGAGACCTCAATTGCTATTTTTAATGCTAGGTGTGGCTGTTAAGAGGGAAGACATTGTATAGATTACTTGCCTGGCGTAATTTTGGCCGTGGCGATGGTTCTTAGAAGCAGAAAGGTCAACGGCCCTTTTAAACGCAAGGTGTGGCTGTTGAGGGAAAAGAGATTGTATAGTTTACTTGCCTGGCATAATTTTGGCCGTGACGATGGTTCTTAGAAGCAGAAAGAAGAGGTCAACGGCCCTTTTAAACGCAAGGTGTGGCTGTTGAGGGAAAAGAGATTGTATAGTTTACTTGCCTGGCATAATTTTGGCCATGGCGATGGTTCTTAGAACCAGAAAGGAGACCTCAACAGCCCTTTTTAATGCTAGGTGTGGCTGTTGAGGGAGAAGAGATTGTATAGATTACTTGCCTGGCATAATTTTCGCCATGGTGATGGTTCTTAGAACCTGAAAGAATTGCTCATGGGCCCATTTTAATGCTAGGTGTGGCTGTTGAGGTATAAAAGATTGTATAGATTACTTGCCTGGCATAATTTTGGCCATGGCGATGGTTCTTAGAACCTGAAAGAAGAGGTCAACAGCCCATTTTAATGGTAGGTGTGGCTGTTCAGGGTGAAGAGATTGTATAGATTACTTGCCTGGCATAATTTTGGCCGTGACGATGGTTCTTAGAAGCAGAAAGAAGAGGTCAATGGCCCTTTTAAATGCAAGGTGTGGCTGTTGAGGGAAAAGAGATTGTATAGTTTACTTGCCTGGTGTAATTATTTTTGATCAGGAATCTTATAACTTTGATTATTGGTTTGATGATTGGAGAAAAGGGACAGATGTTGAGATTGCTGAAGTTTAGGCCTGGCGTAATTTTGGCCATTGCAACGGTTCTTAGAACCAGAAAGAAGAGGTGAACGGCCCGTTTTACTGCAAGGTGTGGCTGTAGAGACATTGTATAGATTAATTGCCTGGCATAATTTTGGCCATTGCGATGGTTCTTTGAATCAGAAAGGAGAGCTCAATGGCTCTTTTTAATGCTAGGTGTGGCTGTTGAGGGAGAACAGATTTTATAGGTTACTTGCCTGGTGTAATTTTGGCCATGGCGATGGTTCTTAGAACAAGAAAGTATTGTCAACGGCCATTTTTAATGCCAGGTGTGGCTGTTGAGGGACACGAGATTGTATGGTTTACTTGTCTGGTGTAATTTTGGCCATGGCGATGGTTCTTAGAACCAGAAAGGAGACCTCAATGGCCCTTTTTAATAGTAGGTGTGGCTGTTGAGGGAGAATAGAGTTTATTGTTTTTGAGTTTCTGAGATTGATGGAAGGAATAAATCCATTCTTAGTGCCAAATTTTCCTTGAAATAGACAACGCCTCCTGGGAACGATGGAGAAAGACGTGAAGAAGAAAGAAGAGAGCAAAAAAATGTCTTCATGGCAAGCCCAATTAACCTTCGGCTGTGATGTGTTCTATGCTGTGAGGTAAGTTTAGTTCAGTCTTGTATTCCTCGAAATTTTAAGATGCCAAGGGGGGGGGGCGGGGTTAAGGTCATCCACTAATTGATGGTCCATTCTCCCTACATAAGTTACGTAACATCTGCATCTGTGGTAATGGTAACCAGGATATACAGTATTCTTTATTTTTAGTGGTAAAACTCCAATGGCAGCTAAAGTAATGTTGATTTTTTTTTATCTCAAAGACATCTACTACACAGTCTTGGGAGAGAGAAGAATCAGTTGTCAGCCTGCAGTTTTGATGGTGAAAATGGTAGAAGAAGGAATGGAAAAGAAGAATGAATATGATCTTCGTCAAGAATGATACTCCACCATGTTAATCAAACCTGACCTGTAGATATTAGATTTTATAGTTTTCTTGCCTGGTGTAATATTGGCAATGGCGATGGTTCTTAGAACCAGAAAGGAGACCTCAACGGCCCTTTTTAATGCTAGGTGTGGCTGTTGAGGGAGAACAGATTGTATAGTTTTCTTGCCTGGCGTAATTATTTTTGATCTGGAATCTGACAACTTTGATTATTGGTTTGATGATTGGAGAAAAGGGACAGATGTTGAGATTGCTGAAGTTTAGGCCTCAGAGGTTCGTGGTTGTTGAAATTTTCTTAAGAAACATTATCCTGTGGGTTAAGCCTGTGATCTTATCTGCTGTGTGCCATGAATTGTGTAATATACTTTATTTGCTGTGCAATTGCTTCTTTTTATGTAACTAAGTAGAAATGAGAAGTCTAAATGTATGTATGTATGTATGTGTGTATGCCTTACGCTGTCTTTGCGGTTCTTCCAACTTGAGGAAGGACCTGCCTTTGTTTAGCTGAATAAATGTGTTTGAGTTATCAAAGGACAACAGAACTCTGTCTCATTATTTCTATCGAGCAACACCTGTATCATGCTTAACATTTTGGCCATTGTGATCATTCTTAGAAACAGAGAGAAAACCTCAGTGGCTGTTTTTAATGCTAGGTGTGGCCCATGATGTATAAAAGATTTCATAGTTTTCCTGCCTGCTTAGTATTACGGTAGACCTGGCAATGGTTCTTAAAACCAAGAAGAAAATCCCTACATCCCCTTTTAATCCTAGGTATTGCCGTGGATTGCTAAAGTACTAATTAGTTTTTTCCCCTGATGTAATTTTAGCCATGGCTGTGATAGCTTGAGAGGGACCCACAAGCATGGTCTAGGGAAATTGATCACAGCAACATTTTCAGGCCCATTTTAGCCTGGAGTTCCATCGCAGCTGAGCGATCATGGGCATTCATTCTTGGCTGGCCCTCTGCCAACACTCCACCCCTGCCACTGGTCTCCTGTCCTTCCACCCCCTCTGCGTGATCACGGCCAACTTGCCCAGGGAGACTTGCTCTTGGCCGATTCACAGTGTGGGATGATTAAATGCCAGCAATCCTTGCACCCGAGGAATGGGCCTCTGCCTTCTCACTGGGTTGGCAGTGGCCTTGGGCATCGGGGAGGTGGGGGACAGAGTGGCGGGACAATCCAGTACCATGCTTCTGAGAGTGAATATCTGAACAAGGTTGGCTAGTGGGGGGCGGGGCAGAAATGGGCATGAAAATGTCGCTGCGATCAATTGTCCCATTCTGGGTTTAGGAAAAGTGAATATCACAGGAAGTCATCTGTGGCTGGAACAGAGGAGAAACTCTCTACACTCCTTTTTTTGGTGGTCCTACTTGTTTCTCTACTAATGAGCAGCAATAATAATAATGGCAACAACAAAGAGGACCTGTTAGTGTGGTGAAAAGAAAGTAATCAGCAGGGAAGCTATGTGACAAAATCTATCTTGTCCGAACCACTTCATTGTCAATAGCTAAATGTATTTCACTTTTGTGCTGCGGCATATGAAATATGGCTTTTGAGCAAATCCCAATTTCCCTGACAGTTTTAGCTTGGATTCTCTTTGAGGACATCTGCTTCACACTTAATAATAATGACTAAGTTTCTTGCTTTGATCCACAAACCAGCAGCAATAGTTACGAACAATTATCTTTTTTTTAAAGCAGTTTTTCTTTGAAGATGCTCCCTTTTAAACTCATTATAGCTGGCCTCATTTGTCTATGCCAGTGATGGCGAACCTTTTTTTCCTCGGGTGCCGAAAGCGCATGTGTGCGCGCTATCACATGCGCGTGAGTGCCCACACCCATAATTCAATGCCCCCGTCCCCCTGCGCATGCGTGCATGACCCCCCGCGCTGCCCCATCCCCACGCATGCGTGCACGACCCCCCGCTCCCCCATTTCCCAACTTCTGGTGGGCCCCGTAGGCCCGTTTTTTGCCCTTCCCAGGCTCCAGAGGCTTTCTTGGAGCCTAGGGAGGGTGAAAACGGCCTCCCCCGCCCCCCGGAGGCCGAAGATACCCTCCCAGAGCCTCCGCACGAGCCGAAAATCAGCTGGCCAGCGCACACATGCACGCTGGAACTGAGCTAGGGCAACGGCTCGCGTGCCGGCAGATATGGCTCCGCATGCCACCTGTGGCACGCATGCCATAGGTTCGCCATCACTGGTCTATGCTGTATCCTTCCAGGTCTTAGATCTGGAGTCTAAAGAAGGCTTCCTCTGTAGGTAAAATCAAATTCTCTTGCATAGACTTGGAGCAAAAGAAGGGAAAGTGAATTGGACTAGGCTTTCTTTTTTTCTTTTTCCAATTTTACATCACAACTTATTGAGTTCTTAAAGTTCTCAGAAACAAATGGGAATGTATGGAGAACAGGATGGGCTGAAAAAGAAACATAAAGGCAAACATTAAAATGGAAAACCCAGAAACCTTGAGGCTGATCTCTGAGTAATAATGATGATGTTTCCATTCAGTTGTGTCTGACTCTTGGCAATTCTATGGGCCAAGTCTCTTCACATATTCTGATCTAGCACTACTACTTTGTGAGTAATAATATTCATTTGAAATATCCTAATAATCAGCAGCAAGAAACTTGTTAGAAAATCCTTCAATTGTTTCAAAACCATTGCAACCTTAGAGCTGAAATCCTAAGTCCAAGTCTTTGTAATTAAGTTGAAATACTGAGTCTGGATACAGATTCATTAATTTGCTTCATTTTCTTAATGGGCAAATATTATCTCCTGAAGCTAACAATCTTTTTTTCCCCTCCTAGCAGCCCAATCAAATGTTGGGGGAAGGGGGTTTGTGAAGATTACTCACAAGTGAGGCTAATAAAAGTGATGAAAAGGAAAACATCTCTAAGGGATTTAGCAGGGGGAAACAAACAAACAAACAAAACAATCACATATGTTTCTTCTAGTTTTATTCCTGACTCTCTGTGAACAAACATTTTACATCACACTTCCCCCTCCTCTTTTGATGCATGCCACAACATTTCCTAGAAAGGAGTGTGTTGCAGTGGGGGAGAGGAGAGGGAAGCCTCTTTAAGAGGAGAAAGATTTTGTCACATTGCTCTAGGCATGAAAACCCATCAGGAAGGAACTTTCATTAAATAATTAACTCAGCCACATGTGAGAAGAAGGTGTGTTTGGGTCTTGGCAAAGTAAAATAAAGTAGGCCACCATGAATGGCATTCCTTTCAGAGGGAGGAACAGGATTTCTCACTTTTTTCTTCTTGGTTCTCCTTTCTCTGATTGGGCTATCTTTTACTACTTGATTATAGGTCTGTTATTAATCCTGATGTTAATCTCTATCTGGATGTTGATTGCTGGTGGGGTGGTTTTGACAGCCCTTCAGCAAAGGTAGAAACAAAGCAAGTTTCCATAACCATGATGAGGTACTAGGAGTACTAGGTACTGAGAGAATAAAGAGAGCACAGCTTGTTCTGGATGCTTTAATACCTATTTTAAATGGGACTTCCTTTGCCCCTTGCCAAATATTAAAGATATAACTTTTAAATAGTAGCTTTAAATGCCAGCTACTCCAGTGAAAATGTACCCCTTCCTTTCATTCTCCTTCATCAGTTGATATAGTACTATCCTACTCCTTTATAGACCCCTGAAAAATCTGAGGTGGTTTCTTCTCTGGTTCCTTGTCCAACTTCAGCTCTGAGGTCATAAATGTATTAAGCTTTGCTTTGAACCTGGGTTGGACTCAGATTTCCCTTAGCAGACTCTTGTCTTGGTTGTACCCCTTCCTCATGTTCCTCAAAGTTATTCCTTCTACCTATTCCAGTTCCTTACAGAAATCACCTGGATGACTGTTTAAGATTTAGAGAAGAATAGGAAGCTGAGATCCTTAATATCTGGTGGCTCTGAGGTTTACTTCTTCTGAACATAGAAACGTATATCAACCTTGGCTAATATTCAGTGACAGATCTTTCCTCCATGAAGGTGTTCAATCTCTCTTTAAAAGCTCGCTTAGCCAATAGCTTTTGCCACATTTTTTGGAAGCAAGTTGAATGAATTAATGACTCCTGGAAGCCTTCCAGTGCACCAAGTCTAGCCCTTCAATGCTAATGAAGCCATTTGCAAACATGCGACAGAAATATTTACCCAACATGATTAAACAGACTTCTGAGATAAAAAACATTTAAGATGTCCAAGGTCTCATGCTGGCAAGATGGCTCACAATGTGGTCTGTTGTTGAATAAAGGATTACTATTCTAAACACGGTGTGAATTATTCCACTGTGTGGCACCTAATTAACTGTCAGAAATGCATTGTTGAGAAGATGATGGATTAGCCAATTGAAGACATTAATAAAACTCATTCCAGTTTTGCCATGTGCAGGTTGGTATCCAGTGAAGCTGCACAAGCCATTCATTTCCTATTGGTTTGCAAAGACACACGAATCGGATCTCCAGAGGCAGCCTACCTCTCTGTCACAGCGATCCCTAAATATATCTCCTCTGTGTTTGACAAAGCTGCATGCTCACATTATGGCAGACTTGTAAGGCTCGACCTTGAAATGTCTACAAATGCAATATTACATATTACATTTGAGCGAACCCAGATTTTTCTCCTTGGGTTGTGTAAGGATCCCTAGTCTATATTTTCTCAACCTGGATATTCCAAGTGTCTCAGGATTACAGTTTTGAGGTGTATCTTCTGGAAGTTACATTTGATGTCGTTCAAATGCACCTGATAGCTTAGAGAACAATGTGCAGAAAGTTATGCTGGTGAACACTGGTAGTTTAGATCTCCTCCACCAAACTGGGTGTCCCACCCATTCCGAATACCAGTTCCATGATAAGAATTTGTCATCGTGTTTAAAATTGGAAACTCTGATTCCACACTGCTTTAGGGATATTTAATGAATCTCTGGCTGCAAAGGATTTCTGGGTTTTGCTTTGAGTCATAAACTAATCAAACCCAGATGGATTTATCCATCTAAAAACATAAAGTGACAACCAAGATTAGTCTGTCATACACATGTAGATTTTAAGTCTTTTACTGACTTCTTAAGCACAAGTACCAACACCCCCATTCAGCATCATGAGTGTTTTTTTCAATGCAGGTGTGTACTGACAATGCAGAAGACCATTGTTATTCCGAGTTTATTGACATATTGTTCTGACCTAGGCTTCCTAATCAAATGATACAGCACAAACGGCGTCCTAAAAACCTTTTTTATTTTTAACGGCTGGCAATTATTTGCATTCCCAGCCATAATGAGTCCCAAACAAATGATAATAAATCCGACAACAGTCTTTCGGGGGGGCGGGGGGAAAGGCAGATAAGCACATGAACCTTGATCTTCCTTGACAAACTGCCAAAGACCAATTAGCAAGAAACTTGGCAAGGCCAAACGGAAACACGGAGTCCGGGCTAGATTGACACGAGTTGAACGAAGTTGCTTCCTGCAACCAGCCCTTCCGTGTGCTCCACTTATATAGCCTATGGGAGGGGCCAATTATCTCCAAGCCTTACTCCCGAGTAGTCCTTCTCTGAAACTGTTCTTGCCTTCTGGCAGCTCTGCGCATGCGCGCATTGAGAACAGGCTCCCCCTGTTCCTCTGCCTCACTCATGTCAGCCTCTGGAGGCTCTGGAGTCGGGACAGACCTCCCAGATGGCCCGGGCTGGATCCCTGCCTCTGGCACTAAACCACCTCCAGACTCCAGGCCTGGCCCATGTTCCTCTCCAGCCTCCTCGCTGTCCGACTCTACCGCCAGCTCCGCATGCCACTGGCGGACCACAACACATATTTTGATTTCTCATATTAAGAAAAGTCTAGAGTAGGGCTGTCAAACTTCTGGCCTGTGGGCTGGATGCGTCATGCGCTGGCCATGCCCAAGCCAGGTTAAACGAAGGGGAAAAAAGTCCTGATACATCATGTGATGTCACCGTGATGACCTGAGTTTGACACCCCTGGTCTAGAAGTCTTTCTGAGCTAACCTGCTTGGTTTTATTACTCTTGTTTACCTCAAGAGAAGGGGAGGAATCTTCAGGTAGCTGCAAACTTTTCTTACAGTGGAAATCTCGTGCCAGCCAGTGAAGGTCAGCTTTTTCAGTTTCTTGATCTGGCTGATTTGATTGTGTTGTTGCTGCCATGGGGGTGAGGTGAGGGTTTTTTAATGGGTTTTATTATATGGTAGATTTTTTCAATGTCGTAAGCTGCCTGGACTCACCCGTGTGTGACTTGGGCAGCTCTATAAATTTGCTTAATAAAGAAGAATAAATCAGTCAGTTTTAGGATTGACAATAGAACCACATTGATGGTATGGTTGTAAATCATCAAATGCATATATATCCTGTAAACATGTTAAAGAAAAGCTCATGCTTTTCTCAATATAAGTGTTGCCTTAACAGAAGCCACTTTTAACTGACAGTTTTCTATTAGGCTTCAGGATTGTCAGATAGAGATTTCCAAACTTGGTTTTTCTTGAGTAGACAGTTTGGATGAATTGCTTCACTTTCCTGGCCAGAGGATTGATGCTCCTTGGCCAGATATCCATTGCCACTTGCACAAAATTCTTCCAACACACTAAGCAGAATCTGGCATTTTATTAATAGTCTCAGTTTCACCTATAGCAAAATATCTACTGGGAAAGGCAGGCAGTAGAGAAGCAAAGGGAGGGAGTACAGGTAGTCCTTGACTTACAACAGTTCATTTAGTGACTGTTCAAAGTTACAATTGCACTGAAAAAAGTGACTTAGGATCGTTTTTCACACTTACAATCATTACAACATCTCTATGGTCATATGATCAAAATTCAGACACTTGGCAACTGACTCATATTTATGACGGTTGCATTGTCCCTGGGTCGTGTGATCACCTTTTGTGACCTTCTGACAAGCAAAAGTCAATGAGGAAGCCAGATTCACTTAACAACCATGTTAATAACTTAACAACTGCAGTGATTCACTTAACAACTATGGCAAGAAAGGTCATAAAATGGGGCAAAATTAGAGGGGCCTTGGTGCTCTCTAAGGTTATTCATTTTCTTGCAGACCTTTTATTACCCAAACTAGGTAACATCATCAATGCTAGTATTAGCATCTAGCACTGATGATATCTAGTTTGGGTAATGAAACGTCTGCAAGAAAACAACCAAGCTCAGAGAGCACCAAGGATCCTACAGTTTCACCCTGAGCTACAAATATTCTCCTTTATTGGGACAAAATTCACTTATCCACTATCTAACTTAGCAACAGAAATTTTGGGCTCCATTGTGGTCATAAATTGAGGACTATCTGTATTTCACCCAAAGCTGCTGAAAGGACAAATGCTGTGAGGAAGAGCTTGTGCTTGAGATTGTGCTGAAAGGCAATGAAATTGGTGAAATACAGTGGATCAAAGAGAAACCAGAAACTATAGCCATTAAACATCTTCCTGGATAGAAACTACCCTTTGGTGGAAGAAAGTTAATATATCAGTTAGAACAGTAGCTATGGAGATTATCTCTTCCTCCTCCTCCTCCTCCTCCTCCTCCTCCATCATCTCCATTTTCCTTCTCCTTCTCCATCTTCTCCTTCCGCTTTTTTTCTTCTCATTCTCCTTCTCTTTCATCTTTTCCTTCTCCTTCTTTTGAAACAACCATATCTGTTGTCTAATGACAATGGAAATATGGCTCTGAAAATTCCAGGCTCCAGCTCTAAGCTATAGTCACACCTCTCTAAGATAAAAAATGTATTTATTATCACAGGGATGCAGCAGCCATCATGCATATGTCTTAGCTTTGATAAGTCTTTGTGTGCATCTTAATTAGCAGGCATTGTTTATAAATTGGCCTCCTCTCCCAGAGTGGCTTTACAGAACTCCTATTCATGAAAGCACAAACATTCTTTAGATCTGCCGGTGGCTTAACCACAGCCAGGCTTTTAAGAAAGTATAATAATCATGACTGCCTGTTGAAAATCTGGAGGAGAGTTTGATCCTGGCAGGCAATTAGAGATAAAACTTTATCGGACAGCTTGTAAGTCATCGATGTTTCAATCAGAAGGGAGGTCACACTGAAAGAAATCACAAAGCAAAATCTGCCACAGCAAAGAGGGGAAAGAAATTAACAGTGAATGTTAATTTAGTGTTATGACTGTGTTGGATCGCTTTGCAAAATTGGAGAACTTCTGAACTACAGTAATGGGAAACTAAGCAGTCTTTCTTTTCAGGCTATTGATCTCTGTGCACAGTGTGCTAATAGAGGCTTGGCTGAGGATGCAGACAGAAAATCAACAGAAGAAGCTGGTAAGTGGTTGGAAAGGTTTATCTAGTGTTGTTTAGGCAGTCATGTTTTTTTAAAAAAGTATTCTTTTAAATACTGTAAGGCATTATATGCCTTTAGAAAATTCAAAGACTGGTCCAAGCCTTTGTCCTTAATGGGGGAATGAACTGATCTTCAAGATTTCACATTTTGTAGCTCCTTGCAAAGCTTGTATCTTCTGTTACCCTCTCCATCAATGAGAACAGTGGAAGTGAATCCTGAAAGTGATTGAGATTCAGGCTGGAGTTACAGCACCTTGGAGAGCTCCAAGCGGCCTCTGAACTCAACAGGAAGTCTTCATTCTTGGGGCAGACTGAGGATTCCAAGCTCTGCCGTATTCCTGAAAAACAGAGAAACATTGGAAGAGTAATAGCACTTTGACTTATATACTGCTTCACAGTGCTTTACAGCCCTCTCTAAGTGGTTTACAACATATTGCCTCCAACAATCTGGGTCCTCATTTTACCCACCTCTGAAGAATGGAAGGCTGAGTCAACTTTGAGCCTGGTGAGATTCGATCTGCCAAATTGCAGGCAGCCGGCAGCCGGTAATACTCTGGTTGACATCTCATAACTTCTGAGATTTCAGAATTACTCCAGTTTTGTGCTTTCCCTGACAATGGGTTGAGCAAGGTGCTTCTCAGAAGTATCTAGACCAGGAAGATATACATTTGAGGATCCCAGTTCAGAAATACTGTACTTTGGTCTAAGGACTGATTGATACTCTGATCCTGGATTTAGGATTCATAGCTACTGAACCTCAGCTGTTTTTTGTTTTTTTGGTTAGAACTGATTCCCCATTCTTGGTGTCCACATCCTGGTTTGCTGTTCAGAGTTGGGACCATGACAAATTGGTGCCTTCTCATGAAAAAGATGAACTTTCCTACCTGGAAAGCACAAGCTATTGGAATGATTTCCCAAGGCCAATTTACACAGGTGAGCAAGATGCTTGATTCTCACTTCCAATCTCAGTTGGATTATTACTCCAGCCTGTGTAACTCATATGGGGGACAAGAAATTCTCTAAACTAATTAGCTTGACTCATAAGGGAGAATTACTGTGCAGAAATCCAATGTCACCCCCATAATAATTGCTTTTTTGTGTAGTGGCTAAGTGAGAAGCGCTGGGGGGAGATAGTAAGATTTCTTTCCAGCATTGCTTTCTTTTCTTCCTCTTCCCTTCCCCATCCTTTTCTTTTGTTCCAAGAAAATGTATTATTTGTGTGTGATTTTGCTTTTTCTTTATTATGAGTTACTGAATTTCATCATTATAAGATTTTACATTCATTATATTTTTGTAATTCTCCTTCTCAATATGAACATATCACAGCAGAGGCAACCACGTAGATTCAGCAGGAGGTGTTTCCACATGTCCTGGATATAACTAGCAGCCATCCTTCTTGTCTTCCTGACCTTTAAACAGATGATAGCAGATGACTTTTAATCCTTCCAACTTTTGTTTATTTGGCAACTTCCCCATTCCACAGAAGAGTCTTTCTGAAAATTCAAAGGCAGTCTTTGTGATCTCTGCTGATTGTAAATAGATCCTCGTTACCCTCAATAATTCAATTTTCAGACTCTTTTTCAACAGTGATTTGTCTATTACAGCATCCCAGTGGGATCTGGCTCTCTGGAGACATTTACTGAGTATAGATGGAGAAGATCTTTTGCTCAGTTTTAATTCAACTGCATGAATGTAGAATGTAGATTCTGCAATCAAAAGGAACATTGGTGAACCCCTGCATATGTGATGGAATGTAGTCTGGATTCCCAAGAGGTAAGGGCTGCATTCCAGAGGAGCCAAGATACAGAGACGTTCAGATAGTTTGTGTGAGAGAAAGAGGATGTAGATAGCCCCTCCTTGATAGGTTTTAACAGATTAACAGAGTTGGAAGGGACTTTGTAGGTCATCTAGTCCAACCCCCCGCCCAAGCAGGAGTCCCTACACCATTTCTGACAGATGGCAGTCCAATATCATCTTCTTCTTCTTTTTATAATTTTATTTATGATACCATAAGTGCTTGGTGAACAGTGTATTATCTGGGTCAATATACTTTGCATACAATTCTGATAATAATATTACCATTTAAGTATACATAATCATAATTTTTCAACTTTTAACATTTGAGTATATATAGTAATTATATGTTCTATTATATTTCAGTATACATAATACTATTTTCCCAAGTGCAGTCCAGTCTCTTCTTGAAAGCTTCCAGTGATGGAGCTCCCACAATTTCTGAAGGCAAGCTGATTGATTGCTCTCACTGTCAGAAAATTTCTCCTTATTTCCAGGTTGAATCTCTCCTTGATCAGTTTCCATCCATTATTCCTTGTCTGGCCTTTGGGTGCTTTGGAAAATAGCTTGACCCCCTCCTCTCTGTGGCAGCCCCTCAAATATTGGAACCCTGCTATCATGTCTCCCCTGGTCTTTCTCTTCACTAAACTAGCCACGCCCAGTTCCTGCAACCGTTCATCGTACGTTTTAGCCTCCAGTCCCTTAATCATCTTGGTTGCTCTTCTCTGCACTCTTTCCAGAGTCTCAACATCTTTTTTATAGTGTGGTGACCAAAACTTTGATTTTTGGAGCTGGACAACACATGATGGCCTGAAGCATGCTTGATGACATCCATTCAATTCACTCAGATTGTGGCCATTGCATTGAGAATTTGGGTTAGGGTTGATTTGTATTACATAAATAAAACATTGATTTCATTCCTTTTAATTTCAATTCAGCTTTACATTTAAACTTAGCTGAGATTGGCTAAGATGTTGTTTGAAGCTTTGATCTGAAGCTGTAATTTTTATCAATTCACTTCTTTAAACCAAACATCCAGATTGAATCACAGAAACATGCTGATCCATCACATCAAATCAGGGGGATTTCCAGTTGATTTAAAGAGCTGATGGATATTTAGTGCGTGTTCATTTTGATCAAATCAAATGCAAAATCAGTTCAAAAGGACTGTTCTCAATACATTTCAAACTTGAGCTGAATTTACTCTGAATGGAATTACAAATGGGATCTTAACCGATTTGCACTTGCCTATTCATGATAATTCATCTAATTGCTCTCTTGTGATTAATAGTTTGCCCTCTCTGTCATACTAAGTATTACAATTGTGGTGACAGCTTCTGGAAATCATCTGAAAACCAACCCCCCTCAAAAAAAATATCTTGGGGTTTCAGATGGCAAATCCCTATTCTGTAGAAATCTGATGCATCCTGCTTTTTGTGCAGGGTTCAAGACTGTTAATTCTAATGCTTGTTTTCTATTTAACAGTATCTTCTGCTGAAGGAAATCAAGTCACAACAAAATTGATGAGGCAGGATAGTAGAAGAAAGTGGTAAAAGAAAGAATAACAGAATAACAGAGTTAGAAGGGACCTTGGAGTTCTTCTAGTCCAACCCCCTTCTCAAACAGGAAACCCTATGCCAGTGGTGGCTAACCTTTTCGGCACTGAATGCCAAAACAGGAATGCGCCTGAACATTTTCGGCCCCGAGTGCTGAAGAATGGGCGCGCACGATTTGCGCGCATGCCAGAAACCAGAAAAGCAGATGATCTTGCTCTTCCGGTTTCTGGCGCGCATGTGCGTGCAAAGACCAGCTGTCCAGTGCGCATGTGCCGGCTCCACTTGGCCTTTTGGGGGTCCTTGTGCCTCCCTACCTGCCCCTTTGCTGGCCCCCCTGGTCCCCGTCGGGGTGGTGGGACATCCCCACCAACGACCCAGTTCCGCAGCTCCGGGGTGGCCGGCTGTCCAGCCAGCAAATGCTGCCCCGTGCGCCCAACAGGGAGAGGAATGTCGCCTCCCTCCGCTGGAAAGCCGGAGCCCCTTCCCAGCCTTGGAGGCAAGGGGCATCGGCATTCCCGGGGCTTGGGTTGGGAGGCCAGCAGGCAGAAGAGCTTTGCCCCAACTCTGGCCAGGATGAAGCACCCCCCCCCAGCCCGCCACCGAGAACAAGCCGGCGCAGCCCCCCCTTCCGAGTCGCTTCCCGGCTGGCGCGCCTCTTACCTCTCAGCGGCGTCTCCATGCTGCGCTCTCCTCCAGCCCTCCTGGGGCAGTGCGGCTCCTCCTTTCCCTCCAGCATCCCAGCTGGAAGTGACAGCATGATAATCGCCACCCCTCGCAGTGGCAGGAGCAGCGGGCGGGGTGGCCAGCTGCCCAGCCAGCAAACCCTGCCCCGCTGCCCCATGTGCCCAAGTTGGCCAAGCACTCCGGACCACAGACATGCGTAGGTGCTGCGGGCTGGAGGGCTGGGGCCGCGCAAGAAGCCCGCTCAGGCGGGGACAGAGGAAAGCCCCGCCCGTCCTGGCTGGCAGCTCTGCTCCGCTTGTGGGTTCCGGCGTGCTCATGTGCACTGGCCAGCTGGTCTTCGTGTGCATGGGAGCACCAGAAACCGAAAGAGCAGCCGCCCGGTGTGCATGCGCACGCTGGGAAGATGATCTTGTGTGCGCATGCGCACCGAGCGGCTGCTCTTTCATTTTCTGGTGCTCCCGTGTGCGTGAAGACCAGCTGGCCAGCGCGCCGGAACCCGGAAGAGCAATGGGTGATGGCTCCGTGTGTCCGGAGAAATGGCTCTGCATGACACTTCTGGCACGCGTGCCATAGGTTCGCCATCACGGCCCTATACCATTCTAGACAAATGATTGTCCAATCTCGAAAACCTCTAGTGATGGAGCACCCACAACTTCTGAGGCAAGCTGTTCCACTGATTAATTGTTCTAGCTCCTCAGAAAAATTCTCCTTAGTTACAGCTTGGTTCTCTCCTTGATTAGTTTCCATCCACTGCTTCTTGTTCTGCTTTCAGGTGCTTTGGAGAATAGGTTGACACCCCCCCCTCTTCTTTGTGGCAGCCCCTTAGATATTGGAAGACTGTTATCATGTCACCCCTAGTCCTTCTTTTCCATGTAGGTGGCCATGAAAAGTATTTTCTTCTAGTCTTCAGATCCTTTCCAAGCCTTCTGCAGTGTCAGATGGCACCAGGATGTATGGCAGACTGTCCCCTAGAAATGTTGCACTTGGCAATTCCAAGCAATCCACTCCTCATTCTAGGATTCATAGCTAAATACGCAGAGCAGTGAAGCTTCTTGGATTCCAGACCAATATATTATAAATTGTTTACCTGGTACCATCAAAGAGGACAGCTGAAATTTATCTTTAGCATCTTCTTTCCTAGGAAGTGGCTTCATAGCAGACCTATTTGTCCACCTAGTTCAATATTATTTGTCTTGGGTTGAGTCATGCCATTCATCTCTCTGATTCATTATGATCTACTGCGATTAGCAGCAAAAGGGCAGAGGATTTGGCACAGCAACTTTCCTCCGCTTTTCCACCTAAGATCTCTCCCAAAGGGGAGAACTTTTGGAAGACCTAAAGGACCAGGTTAGGGACAGATTGTCATGGAGAAACTCCATTTATGTGGTAGCTAAGAGTTCATGATGACTTGATGGCATATAACCAATCTCTCCATCAATCAATGAAGCTTGCTTTCTAAAATTTTGTACTGTTGCTCTCTACCGCAGCAGGGGTGGGTTCCTACCGGTTTGCCCGAACCGGGGGCGACCTGCTGGTGACGTCATCAGAACCGGATCGGTGGTTGCCGGTCCGTGGGGGCTGCCATCTTTTTTTTAAAAAAATTTTTGAATTTTTTTTTATTTTTTTTCTGAGCATGCTCAGAAGGTGACTTCCAGCACTGCATGTGGTCGCCATCTTTTTTTGGCTTTATTTATTTTATTTTTATTTTTTTTTCAAATTGAAGCCCAGCTCTACCTAGGATCGAACTCACACCCTCCTGATTGTGAGGCAAAAGTTCTACCTCTAGGCCACAGCAGCTATGATTGGAGAATAGTTGATTCTGCCTGCTACTAAGTGGCTGGTTTTTTTTTTCTTTATGCTTTTAATGTTTTTTTTAAAAGGATATTTTATTGTTAATTTTTTTCAGGGCATTTCATTGTTTTTAGGAAAATTTTTTTTTTTAAAAAAATATCATTTTTAGGAAATGTTTTATTTGTAATGGAGTATCCTGCTTTTAAGTGCAGGTTGGTCCTTGACTTAGAACTATGCTATGCGGTGAGAATTGCTGGAGAATTCTGGGAGTTGAAGTCCACAAGTCTTAAAGTTGCCAATTTTGGGGACCTCTGGCCC
>QLTV01020727.1:326599-343087 GCA_003457575.1 Thermophis baileyi
TCTTTCTTTCTTTCTTTCTTTCTTTCTTTCTTTCTTTCTTTCTTTCTTTCTTTCTTTCTTTTCTTGATAAACCTTATTAAAACAATTCTTCAAAGTATTTTTCAGCAAAAGCCATTTATCCCAATGTCACTTAGATCTTAAACTATTGTCTTAGATTTAGCACCACAAAGGTGGATTCCAAAGTATAAAATTATTGTAAAACACGACAGGTTCTGCATAGTACTTAGGTAAATAATATACATGCATGAATGCATACATACATACATACATACATACATACATACATACATACATACATGTCCTTGGAAAATACTCAGGTGGATAAAAATGCCAAATCCAGCCTAAACATTTGGCTGACTATGCAAATCCAGCCTAAACATCTGGCTGACTGTGCAACCAGCCATCATAAATAGAAATAGAATGACTGTGGCAAAAGAAAACAAAAAGTGTACCAATAGTAATAGGCGCCTTGGGTGTAATCCCCAAACATCTGGAGCGCCACTTGAAAACCACTGGCATTGACAAATTCACCATCAGTCAATTGCAAAAGGCAGCTTTACTCAGAACAGCTTACATCCTGTGAGGACACCATCAAACAATACCATCTGCCCATCCCACCTCCTTGGATAGGACAGGAAAGGCGGATAAAAATGCCAAATCCAGTCTAGACATCTGGCTGACTGTGCAACCAACCATCATAATAGTATGTTGGTGGAGGAAGAAGAGCAAATTTCTCTGGAGAATAATCGCTGCTAGAGACATGCTGCCCTATATTGGGATAATGCAAATATAAAGCCATCAAAGTTTAATATATTCTCAGCATCTTGGGCCTCTGTCAGCAATCACTGATGGCATTTCATAATCTCATTGTTAATGATTTATCATCGTTGGTAAGACACTCCTGTGGCATAACTAAGCACAACTCAATTTTAATCTTCACTAAGATAATCCCCCCCCCCTTTGGCTAAATTGAGGTTTCTGCTCCTATTTTCTGGTGATCCTTCTCTTGTAATGGCATTGTCAAGGACTCAAGGTTTTCATTTTGGCTGGTTGATGATAGCAATAGCAATAGCACTTAGACTTATATACCACTTCACAGTGCTTTACAGCCCTCTCTAAGCGGCTTACAGAGTCAGCATATTGCCCCCAACAATTTGGGTCCTCATTTTACCGACCTCGGAAGGATGGAAGGCTGAGTCAACCTTGAGCTTGGTGAAATTTGAACTGCCAAATTGCAGGCAGCCGGCAGTCAGCAGACGTAGCCTGCAGTACTGCACTCTAACCACTGCGCCACCACAGCTCATGATTGACTTCAAAGTCATCCAGCCGGCTTTTATGCCTAAGGTGGCACTAGAACTTACAGTCCCCTGGTTTCTAGCCTGCTGGCCTTAACCACTAGACAAAACTGGCTGATGTTATGCAAATCTTGCCCGTTTGCTTACTTTATGGCTCTATGTGTGGTTGAAACTCAAAAAAAAATAAGAAATTATATTTAATTTTGTCTCTAGTTTGAAAATGCTTCTGGATTTTGTGTTTGCAATGAGAAAAACAAAAACAAAATAGGAGACCTTGATTCTGTTTTTGTAAATTAGACAGGCTTATTGTTACAGAAACGGCTTATACATATTGTTGTGTAAAAGCAAAAAGTTGTCGTCGTAATGTTATTACCTTTGAATGTGCCAAAGAGAGTCAGAAGTTGGTGACTAGAAGTTGGTGACACCCCCTCTTTTTCCCTTCCTCTCATCTTACTTTTCCATGTTTTTTTTCCCCTTTGTATCTTATACTTCGATAAACTAATAAAAAAGTTTTTTTTTTAAAAAAAAAAATATGTTAGTGGCAAAAAGTCTTTAAATGGGTGGTGCGAACCCAGCCAGAGACTCTTCAAGAGAATGGAGATATACAGTAGGGAGGTTTTGATGTTGAGTAGATAAGAAAGGAACAAAGTCAAAACAAACTTAAAAAGTGTAGCCCAGGGCATTTCACTGGTCATGTCCCCACGGAGACGGTGACAGGTGTAGTATGTCATCAGAGAGCTGATAACCTCCATTTTTATTTCACAGCTCGGCACGGATCTCAAAGTTCTTACAGAAAAAAAAAACCCCATAAAAGGCAGCAATTGAGTGGAGAAGTGTCACCATCAGAGACGAGTTCCTCCTCTTTAACTATGGCCATGGCTAATCCTCTCCTTACAGTGTTTCAAAATGGATAGCAAGACCTCCACTGCATTTTCCTCTGTCTCAAAGATTGAGCGCAATTCTGGACACCAAACTTTAAGAAGGATTCAGAGAAACCGGAGCGGATTCAGAGAAGGAGAAGGAAGATCATCAGGGGACTAGAAGCTAAGTCCTATGAAAAGAGACCGGAGGAACGGGATTTCATTAACTTTGAGAAGATTTGGGAGTGAAAATAGAGAGTTTTGAAATGCATAAATGGATGTCACAACGAAGGTCAGAGTGCAGGGTACGGAACAATGGATTGTAAAAATTCCAATAGAATGTTAGAAAAAAAAATTGTAAGAATAAGAGCAAATCAGTAGTAGAATCTACTTAAATTAGATAAAGTCCCCTTGACGGAAGCCAAGGCTAAAGGGTCATTGTTCTGGCTGTTTTAGTTTGGATTCTTACACTGAGAAGAGCCTTATAACTCAGGGTCTTAGTGCCCCCTCTTAATTCTTAATTCTATGATTCTATAATTTACGTTCGGCTGTAATCACCCTTCTATTCAGGAATTAAGCTTTTGAAGCATTGGTTATTTCACAAAGTCTGACAAAAGCCAGCAGAAACTAATATAGAAGGACAATACCTACTTTGCATAACTTAATTCATTTTGATGTGGAACAGATGAACATGCAAATCTATGTTGCTACAAAGAAGAGAGTTGGGTTTTTGAACTGTCAAATGACTATCTTGGATCACCTCCAAAGAAGAAGGCTCTATTATTCCTCATTAAATCAAACCTGCTGCTTTTTGTAAAATGTGGTATGAACTCAAAGCAATAAGGTAAACAACTTGCTTTTGGGTAAAAGATGTAATTCAATTAAAAAAAAATCTTCTGGCAGCTTGTGACTCTGCAAGGAGAGAGAAAAGATGCAGGGAAAAGATATGAAACAAACTTAGAATGACACAACTTCAGATTGAAATCCTACCTGGGTTTTATATGTTTCTTGGTTCTCTCTACTCCAGCTCTTGTTTCAGAAATTTGGATTTCTTCTCCTTGCTTGTTGTGTTCACTGGCCATTTTTTTGGGGGGGGGGGGAAATCACCTTAAAAAAAAAAATCTGACCAGAAACAGAGAGAAAAGAGCAAAACTTTTTTCTAAGGTCTCAGATATAAAAGGTGGTGAGATGAGTTTGAGAATTTTTCGGAGTATAAGACGCTCCGGAGTATAAGACGCACCTAGCTTTTGGGGAGGAAAACAAGAAAAAAAAATCTGCCTCTGCCTCCCAGCAATTTGCCTCCCAGCAAACAGTACAGATGATATACACTGTTTGCTGTGTATTTCTGTGCATGTGTGCCTGACCCATAGACATAGCAAAGAATTGGAGAAATGTACATTATGGCAGTATATTAATGCCAGAAAGTTTTCTTAAATGTAATCACACTAACTCCTCCCAATTATTTAAATAGATCTACTCCAAACATGACTAAGTCAGGGTTTAACTCAGCTGCCTTTTCTTAATACTACAACAGGACACTGTTACATTTCAGACTATACTTGTACAGATGCTGTTAAAACTGATGTGGCTTTCTGGAAGTATACATTATTCTCTGCTATTTAAAAGAAGATACAATAGCACTGGGCCTCTTCAGATCAAGCATTTATTTTAAAAAGCTTCTTCATTTCGTTAAGTTGTCTAGAACAATAATAAAGCAGTCTTTAAAAAATAAGTCTAATAATTTGAACATTCTATAGGCATTTATAGTTATTGACTTACCCCCTTGCAGCAAACAACAAACTACTGCCCCTTTCTCCCAGCAATTTGCCTCCTTGCAGTTCTAGTTTCACTTTCATTTTAGCACTCGGCCTGCCCAGCCTGAATCAGCTGATGGTCGGGAGGCCCATCATCAGTTGCTTCTGCTAATCAGGCTCTGCTGCTGTTTGCTGCAAGGAGGTAAATTGCTGGGAGGCAGAGGCCAAAGGGTGGGGGTGGCTGGGTGGGGCTACATTCGGTGTATAAGACGCACCCAAGTTTTCACCCTCTTTTGGGGGGTAAAAAGGTGCGTCTTATACTCCGAAAAATATGGTAGTCAAAATTGGATGTCTATGGAGATGAACAGAATAACAGAGTTGGAAGAGACCTTTGAGGGAATTGCTCGTAGTGGAATTAGTGCAGTGGTAATCTTTGTCCTTTAGTATTTGGCACTAGCAGATTTATTTATGTCTTAATTTATGAAGGCAACTCTGAGCAGCTTAAACTGCATTAATGTAGCAATAAGATTAAAATAGGTTATAGAACAACATGACTAGCCATAATCACATAATCCCCAATGATGTCCAAACATCAGTTCTCCAGGAGCAATCAAAATTTACAAGCTCCCCAAGGATTTTCTGGAAGAGACAGGTTTTAATCACCTTCTGGAATGCTAGTAAGGATGAGCTTCCTTTATTTCAGGGGTGTGAAACTGGATTTCATTGAGGGCCGCATCAGGGTTATGTTTGACCTCGGGGGGGGGGACCGGGGGGGCGTGGCGGGCTGGGTGGGTGTGGCCAACTGGGGGGGCGTAGCCAGCTTGACGCCACTCACTGTGCGTGGCCGACTGGGGGGCCGTGGCCAGCTTGACGCCACTCACTGGGTGTGGCCGACTGGGTGGGCGTGACCAGCTTGACGCCACTCACTGGATGTGGCCGACTGGGTGGGTGTGGCCAGCTTGACACCAGTCATTGGGTGTGGCTGACTGGGTGGGCGTCCCTCTTCATTCTCCTTTCTTCTTCCTTTCCCCTCTTTCCTTCTTTTTCCTTCCTTGCTCTCTTCCCATCTTTCCTTCTTTTTCTTTGTCCTTCCTCTTTCCCTTTCTCCTTTCCTGTCCCTTCTTCGATGCTCAAATGCAAAGGGGGAAACATTTCTCCTTTTGTTTTGTTTTTAGTTTGTTCTGCTAGCCAGCAGAGGGCTGGCCAGCAGAGGGCTGCAGGAGGCTGTCATGGCTGAAAATGGGGCCCGGGGGGGGTGGGCCTGCGCACGGACCCCCCCGGCTCCATTTTCGCTGGCAGAGGCATTGCAGGCCAGTCCTTCTCTGTTTCCAGGGCGGCCCCGCAGGCGAGATTTAAGCACCCCGTGGGCCTGATTCGGCCCGTGGGCCATGAGTTTGACACCCCTACTTTATCTCAATGGTTACGCTAGCATAGAATAGGATAGTTACAGAGAAATCTGGCAATATTTCCTAATGTTTGGGAAGCATAGCAAGCCTTCTCTCTAAGATCTCAGCTAATAGGCAGATTCAACTCAGAGTAGGTGGTCTGGAAGATATCCAGGTCCTGAGCCTTTAAAATGTTAACCAGCACCTAGAAGGCTACTACTAGCAGTAGTAGGTTGTACCTAGAAGGCTACTACTAGCAGTGCATCTCTTGAAGCAGATTCAACCAGTTTGGTTAAGTGGTAAAGGCACCAGGCTAGAAACCAGGAGACTGTGAGTTCTAGTCCCACCATGGCTGGGTAACCGGTTGGGTGACTTTGGGCCAATCACCAGGAGACTGGGAGTTCTAGTCCCACTTTGGCATGAAAGCCAGCTGGGTGACTTTGGGCCAGTCACCAGGAGATTGGAAGTTGTAATCCTGCCTTAAGCATGAAAGCTGGCTGGGTGATTCTGGACCAATCACCAGGAGACTGAGAGTTCTAGTCCCACCTTAGGCATGAAAGCCAGCTGGGTGACTTTGGGCTAGTCTCTCTCTCTCTCTCTCTCTCAGCCCAATTCACCTCACAGGGTTGTTGTTGTGTGAAAAATAGGAGGAAGGAATATTATGTATGTTCGCCGCCTTGAGTTATTTATAAAAATAAGAAAGGTGAGATAAAAAATTAATAAATAAATCTACAGCACATCAATGGAAAGGAGTAACAGGAATATACTGGGGGTGTGTGTGTGAATACTGTCATCAATGGAGAACAGTAGGTAGATTGATACCAGAACGGGATGGGATAATTAAACCAAGTAATGAGAACCCAGATTTGCAGTGAGGCTGTGTTTGTCATCAAACATGTTGTTGTGCAAGATTTATTCCCAACACAAGCTTTTGATAAAGAAAACATCTGTTGCAAGTGGCACAAAAGTGAGGGGGGGGAAAAAAGGTTTCGGCATGGCATGAATATGAAAATACCTGTTTTAAAGTGGGCTTAAAACAGAAGGGAACACAGGAAAAAAAATAGACTTTTCATGGATCTTTTCTGTTTTTCGGTATTGGGTCAATTGCTTCCAATAACCTGCAGCAATTCATTCAAATCGTTCTCCCAAAGTTTGAGAAGCTCCCTAACCTGTCTGCTCAGAGAAAAGGGGGGGACATGAGTAGACCCCCTTTTAAAAACCATGCCTTGATTGAAATGTAAAACAATGGGCATGATGGAGCAGATGGCCTTTTCTCTCTTCGTGGATAGAAGGGAAGGAAAAGGAAAAACGGAAGAGGACATTTGAAGGGGCTGCTAATTAGTGACAGTTTTCATTGCGTCTTGCTTTGAAGCTGGGGAGATGCGAAAGAGAGTTGCACATTTGGGAAAAGCCAGCAGGCTTTCACCTGGGCTGTCTCAAGCAGCACAAACCCACAATGCACAGGTCAGGGGTGGGTTCTAACTTACCTTGCGCGCGTGCATGCGCACTGACGAAAAATAGCAAAAAATTCCCCCCCCCCAAAAAAGCCAAAAACAAGATGGTGGCGCATGCGCAGTGCCGGAGACTCGGCTTCTGCGCATGCGCAGAAGAAAAAAAAATAGCAAAAAATTCAAAAAAAATAAAAAAAAATTCCCCCAAAAAAATTCCAAAAAAAAAGAGATGGCGGTGTCCACGGACTGGCACTGACAGAACCGGCTCCGTGATGTCACCAGCGGTTTGCTGCTGGTTCTATAGAACCGGTGCAAACTGGGAGGAACTCACCTCTGGCACAGGTCCTAGTACAGGGGTGTCAAAAACAAGGTCCGCGAACTGGATCCGGCCCGTAGGGTTGTCCTGGAAAATGTAAGGGGCCGGCCTGTGTCGCTTTGGCCCGGTTTACCCAGTGCGAAGAGGAAACATGCCAACAGTTTGGGGAGTGGCACCAAGCTGGCCACGCCCACCCAGTCAGCCACACCCACCCAGTTGGCCACGCCCACCCGGCCCCCCAAGGTCAACCACAGCTCTGATGCGGCCCTCAATGAAATTGGGTTTGACACCCCTGCCCTAGTGGGAGAGGCAGAGGAGACCCCATTGTAGACAATTAGAAGAGGATTCTACAAGGATGACTTTGAGGTTTGAGAATGCAAGTCAGGAGTGGGGTTATTCTCATAGAGCTTTGAGGATCAAGATGCATCTCAGGGCTGCTAGTGTTAGGCCGAAGCCATCTTATTTGGACACTTTGGCCTGCCACACTTTATGCTTTTAAAAACGTATTCTTGCTGTGGGAATTTGGGAGGGGCTATTGCATGAGGGATGTAGACATGTAGCCATAACAAATTCCTTTAGATTCTCAAGGTCATCCTTTGTCCAGCACCTGCCCAGAAGCTGAGGGGAGAAATGGACATGTTGGCAGAAGAAGAGTGGCTAACATGATGAACTTGTGGGTGTGGGGACAAGGGGCTTGATCTTTCAACTGGGTGGAGAAACCCTCGTAGCGTCAGATTCGGGTTTCTCACAGCTGTGCCAACATGGCTCTACTAATAAATTGGAACTTTGAGCAATACTTTGCATTGGATTCTAATTTAGTTTTGGATGCTATTTGGAACCCTGACAGCTAGCTAGTGTGAGAGCACCAATAGAAGAGAATATTTGTTGCTCAAGGTTGAACTGTGAGGTCCTTGGTTTTCTCTGACCTTAGTTGCTTTCTTTACCCAAATGGGTAACATCATCAGAGTAGTAGGGAGCGGGATTGCCTCTGCTAACTGATGATGTTATCTAGTCGGGTAATGAAACGTCTTCAAGAAAACAACTGAGCCCACAGAGCAACAAGGATCCTACAGTTCCACAGTCTTGGTGGTTGCTTTCTTTCCCAATAGACTGTATTACAGGTAGTCCTCAATTTACAACCAGATAAACAGATTAACAGAGTTGGAAGGGACCTTGTAGGCAGGGGTGAAATTCAGCAGGTTCTGACAGGTTCTGGAGAACCGGTAGCGGAAATTTTGAGTAGTTCGGAGAACTGGCAAATACCACCTCTGGCTGGCCCCAGAGTGGGGTGGGAATAGAGATTTTGCAATATCCTTCCCCCAGGAGTGGGGTGGAAATGGAGATTTTGCAGTATCCTTCCCCTGGAGTGGGGTGAGAATGGAGATTTTGCAATATTCTTCCCCCAGGAGTGGGGTGGGAATGGAGATTTTGCAGTATCCTTCCCCTGCCACGCCCACCAAGCCACACCACGCCCACAGAACCGATAGGGAAATTTTTTCAATTTCACCCCTGCTTGTAGGTCATCTAGTCCAACCCCCCACCCAACCCCCTGCCCAAACAGGAGACCCTACACCATTTTGACAGATGGCAGTCCAGTCTCTTTTTGAAAGCCTCCAGTGATGAAGCTCCCACCACTTCCAAAGGCAAGCTGTTCCATTGGTTGATGGTTCTCACTGTCAGAAAATTTCTCCTTATTCTCAGGTTGAATCTCTCCTTGTTCAGTTTCCATCCATTATTCCTTGTCTGGCTTTCAGGTGCCTTGGAAAACAGCTTGACCCCTTCCTCTCCATGGCAGCCCCTCAAATATTGGAAGACTGCCATCATGTCTCCCCTGGTCCTTCTCTTCACTAGACTAGCCATGCCCAGTTCCTGCAACCGTTCATCGTATGTTTTAGCCTCCAGTCCCCTAATTACTCCCCTAATCAGCAGGAGACCCTACACCATTTCTGACAATGGCAGAACAACCATTTGTTTAGTAAATGTTTGAAGTTACAACAGCACTGAAAAAAGGACTTACGACCGGGCCTCACGTGTACAACCATCGCAGCATCCCCACATGATCACAATCCAGGCAGTTGATAACCGGCATGTATTCATAAATTTTTGCAGGGTCCCAGGGTCACCAAAGCGCCATTTACAGCCTTCTTAGATGGCTTTCTCCAAGCAAAATCAATGGGGGAAGCTGGATTCACTTAACAACTGCAATGATTCACCCAACAACCATGGCAGAAAGGTCATAAAATCAGGCAAGACTCACTTAGCAATCACCATGCTTAGCAATGGAGATTCTGCTCCCAATTGCTGTTGTACGTTGACTGCCTGCCCCAGATGATCCCTTACATATTTGTATTTACCTCAATATTTATATTTACCCCTAAGAGTGCCAGAAAGAGCACACCCTTCTAAAAGACCCTTTCAATCTACCCAGGGGTGGGCTGCTGGGGGTTCGCAGGGGTTTGGGAGATCCTCTAGCTAAGATTCTGTGCAGTTCGGAGAACCCCCAAATCCCACTCCTGGCTGGCCCTGCCCACCCCACCCTGCCCCTCCCAGGAGTCCCCACGCAGCCCGTTTTGGATGCAGGTAAGTGCAGGGCACGTGCAGAGGCTCGGGGAGGGCGAAAAACGGGCCTACCGGAAGTTCGGGAAGGCCGGAAACGGGCCCGTTTCTGGCCTCCAGAGGGCCTCTGGAGCCTGGGGAGGCTGTTTTCTCACTCCCGGAGGCTTGAGGAAAGCCTCCAGAGCCTGGGGAGGGCAAAAACGCCCCCCCCCCACCGCCGTGGTGCAGGAAGCCAACTAGGCCACGCCCACCATGGCCACGCCCACCCATCAACAGGGCAGAGAACCCCTTGCTAAAATTTTTGAAGCCCACCCCTGAATCTACCCTTCATTTATACTAAGCACCAAAGCCAACCGAAGACGATGCTTCAAACCATAGCTGGTGGGCTGGAAAAAAGACTCAGAAAGTTTCTGATCATGAACATCAAGCTAACTTTTTACATTTGCCCTTTCTGATTCACTTCCACGGAGATAAATTTGAACCGGCAGCCTCCAGGCCTTTTCTCAAAGAAGCCAAAAGCAGCTCCTGGTAAGGCCCGGAATATGGTTTGCTTTGCGCACTCTCTTCCAGGAGGTGAAGCTTGCAATGATCTACAGCACCACACACCCAAGCATTTTAAAGTATCATAAATTGAATGGGTGGGCAGCTGGAGATGAAATTTGTCTCACTCATCAGAGCAGACAGCCAGAATTTATTGATAGTGCCGTTTCACTCGGAAGACGTGCGGCGAGTTGGCGGTGGATTTGCCGGTGTTTTGAGCCATCTCCGGTCCACCACCGGTGAGAATGTTGGAGATTACTTTTAAGAGATCTTGGGGGTTTCTTTAATGGGTGCTGCAAACTCCAGTAGATGTCAGCAAAATGGTGATGGATGCTGCTTATTTGACAACAGCCTATTTTAAGCTTTTGCCATCCATCATTTCAATGACACCTTCTCCCCAAAGATGCCAAACTCAGACCGTAGGAAGCTTCAGACCTTACTTCAGCACTGCAGCCCGGGCATAAGGAGATTAAAAGCAGGCTAGTGACAAAACAGAAGACCAGCTGATGAGAACTAATATAATTTCTCGAGTATTTCCCACCCACCCCCCAGAAATAGGCTTCTGTTTCCTTCCTTCTGTTTGCAGGGTTTGAGAATTTCTTTTGAATTTCTCTTGGTAGGATCAATGTCTATGGACGTTCTCAGTCATCCATGGCTGTTCCAAAGGTGCTTTTTTTTTTCCAAGACTTCCAAAACAAACTGGACTTTGTTTTTTTCTTGAAGACGTTTTGCTACTCATCCAAGAAGCTTGTTCAGTTCTGACTAAATGGTGGAGAATGGAAGGGCCCAATTGGCAAAAGAAAGTTCAGGACCGTATAGGTTGGAAACATGCTGAAGAGGCTTTCATTCTGCAGTGGACAGACAATGGCTAAAATGAGGATGATGAATGATGAAATACAGGGGAATCTTAAAACAGAAGTTAGAAACCTTGGGCTGTTGTCAAAGTTTTCAGAATGTAATGTTTTACTACTTTATTCTGCGTCTACGGGAAGCGGATCTCCAGAAACCAAATTTGTTACTTCTCCTACTGATGGTAATTTATCATAGAAAGCAATTGGACAGCCATAGATATCCTCTGTGATAGGAACTCAAGACAGGGACTTATCTTAAAGTTTTGGGGCTACTTATACCATGTTCTCTGTTCTGCCTGTTTTCTTCTTCTCTTGATATTTGTGATTTTTGACTTTCTTTCGGTTGCTTCCTGCTGGCTTTCGATAGACTGGCCTCCCCTCTTGGCAATGTATGGATGTGTAGAAAGTTAGCACCCATCCCTCTCCTAGAAGAATGAAATATTTTGAGGAATATTAAAAAAGGCAGATTATTATATTTCCCAAAGGGAGAAATGGAGAAACATGCTCTTGGAGGCAGAAAGCAGCCCCTACCTTCCTTAATTGCCCACAGCAGATGTCAGCACTTAAGAGATAAAGAGCTTATTGAAAGAAGCCAAGTATCTAGGTAGCTCTATTCATAAGCAAATACCCTCACTCAAGATCCAACACAGGGCAAAGCCATTAAGCCACAATAGGAATTCCCCAACACCCTTTAAGAACAGTGCCCTCATTGCATCACCCTCAGAAACTTCAACCAAACTTAGCTCAGACAAGCACCTAGGATTTGTACTTTGCCTATAGAGCCAGCTATGACCCCTACATAACCCCTACGTGGCCCCATGGGAGTCTGACAACAGCCAATAGAATACACGTTCTTGCACAGGAACAGGAAGCTCAAGTGCAAAGCCCAAGAGAAGGTATAAATACCCACCACTGCTCACTCTGTCAGGGTTCCAAATAGCATCCGAACTTAAATCAGAGTCTGAGGCAAAGCATTCCTCAAAGTTCCAATTTATTAACAGAGCCATGTTGGCACGGCTGGGAGAAACCCGGATCTGACGCTCCCAGGGTTTCTCCACCCTCATGCAATTCCCCCTCCCAAATTCCCACAGCAAAGAATACATATTAAAATAGTATAAAGTGTGGCAGGCCAAAGACCCCAACTAAAATGGCTTCGGCCTGACACACTCCATGTGGTCAGCTACCCAGAATCACACGTGCTTGGTGGTTCTGCTTCATCATTAAACCCTCTTTCCAATCAGCCTCCATGTTTCCAATGTCTTTCTCCCAGCTTGGAACTGAACCAGATGGAGAGTTCTTCCCACAGATGGTTTCCAGCTAAGCCAAACGAACAAGATTTTAAACAACAGTTAGTAGAGTTGCATGCCTGTAATGGGAGAACGGACTTTTGCAGTGCCCTTTGGTCACGTGACAGTGACTCGCAACTGTTTTACCAAAATCTGGTTCCTACTTCCGGCTTCTGACAAAAACTGGCCTGTAATGAACAATGGGCTCCCTTAATGACCTCAGCATTCACTTTAGGACCACCATGAAAAATGTTGTAAAATCAGGTCGGGCCATGTGATGACCTGTTATATAACCGTCGTGACTTACAACTGTAATTGTCAGGCTCCATTACAGTCGTAACTCAAGGACTACCTGTATAATCTTATCTTAATTCTACAGCCACAAACCCTAGTTGCAGCTTTTCATACCCGCTCTCTGCTTCTTACGTAGCTTTCCTTTTCCACCGATAATGGAAGCTTATGATTCAAGGACTTTCTCGAGTTGTAAGAACTCTATGAGTTAATATCACCTCACTTTAACTTTTAATGTATTCAAAAGGGTTTGTTCAACAGCTTTTCAGAAGGAAAGAAGAGCTATTAAGGGGGGAAAAAACCACACAATTCTAGGCAGTTTGAAATGCCAGCTTTAACAACTGTGTTTAAATTTGCAAGACATGTTAAGCCAAAGCATGGTTCGATTTTTTTTTTGGCTCTAACAGCCTGCACAAACCCAGCTTTTGCAACCTACAACTCAGTTTAGTGATTTCTAGACTTACTTAGTGGTGGCTTAAAGCATGTTTTTGTTAAGCCCCGTAGGCAGGCAGTTTATTACTTTAGCTAGCTTATTCTTAAAATGCATGTTTCTACACTCGAATACGTTACATTTTAGCATTCACAATTGTTAGCAGGCTACATTATTGGACGTGCGAGGCAGAAATGGTGAGAACTGACATTGCAAGCGTCTAAAGGAATGTTTTAGTGACTGCAGAGAAAAATGTTATGCCATAACTGCACATTTATATTTAAGAACCATTTGTCAACAGCATAAGAGAGTACAATGCTAAGTGTTTCTTGACTCAACTGATGATAAAGATATATTTTCCAGGCCTATTACAAACTGCATCACATTAAACAAGCATGCCTAGAAAAACAGCATCAGATGAAGTCACCTAGTTTGGGTAATAATGAAACATCTGCAAGAAAACCACCAAGGTCAGAGAGCACCAAGGACCCCTCATTTCAACCCTGAGCTACAAATATTCTCCTTTATTGGTAAAAAAAAAAAGGCATCAGAGAAGAAGCAAATCCACCATCATAAGCAAAAGAATAAAGAGACTTCGCCATTCAAAAGCAGTCTGCACAAACTCTTTTCCCACGTCACCATTTCTCACAGTCTCTCATTAAGTACAAGGCAATGGACTCACTCTAAATCTTCCAAGCTTCCAATACATTTGTTCCACCTGAAAAGTATTCTTTCCCCTTTCTATTAGACCCGGGGTCAGCAACCTGCGGCTCTGGAGCCGCATGTGGCTCTTTCATCTCTCTGCTGCGGCTCCCTGTCGCCGGTCGGCACCACAATTTTGAGAGGAGCTTCCGGTTGGGGGGGGGAAGCAGGGCGTGCCAGGAGACAACTCTATGGCAAGGGGTGGGTTTTCTGGTCAGCTCCACAATTGATAGGGCTTTCGGTTAGGACTGGTAGAAGAAAAAGGACGCCGCACTAGGAGCAGACTCTATGGTGGGGGAACCGGACTTCCGGTCGGCTCCAGAATTGAACAGGGGGCTTCCAGTTAGGACCTTTGTGGCTCTTTGAGTGTTTAAGGTTGCCAACCCCTGTATTAGACAATCACTTTTCCAGGTAGCGCCTGCTCCATTGGGCTCCAATGGCTTGATTCAGCCGTCGTGATTTATGCAGCCTTTGATGAATGGCAGAGTGAGGTTAATTGGTTTGGAAGCTTTTCCTAGCATCCTGGATTAATTGTGAAAAATGCACCTACGGTGGGAAATGAGAAATCAGCACGTGAGTATCGCAGGACAAACAAGAACCTCCAGGATCGTTTCCACCGACACTGACAGGGCAAGCCACTAGAATATGAATCGAGAGCAGAGCCCACCCCTTACAAGCACTGATGATGTCTCCTAGTTTGGATAATGAAACGTCTGCAAGAAAACAACCAAGCTCAGAGAGCACCAGGGTCCTCTCAGGTAGACCTTTGCATGGTACGTTGACAAAGGACAAGGACAATTAGACATTCTTCTGAGTTGTAGAGCAAGGGTGTCTAACCTTGGCAACTTTAAGACTTGTGGACTTCCACTTCCACATGCTGGCTGGGGAATTCTGGGAGTGGAAGTCCACAAGTCCTGCCAAGGTTGGATATCCTTGCTGTAGAATCTTGTGGAAAGAAAGTGACTTCCGTATCACAAAACAATGAACCTCTTAAGCTTTTCTGCCCATAAACCTTTTCTAGCCTTTCATATCTTGGTATGCTTGTCCAAAAGGCGTCTGTCAGGCACATTGTCCAACCAGGATGGGAGCTGGTTGCTCGGCGACATCTCTCCTCCTCCTCCTCTGGTCAGCCAGATGTTGGAATGTGGTTTCCAAAAGACAACTGGACTTTCTTGCTCTTTTCCTTGAAAAAGTTTTACTTCTCTTCCAAGAAGCTTCTTCATGAATGGAAGAAGCTTCTTGGATGAGAAGCAAAACTTTTCAAGGACTAAAAACCAAGAAATTCAGTTGCCTTTTGAAAAAAGCACCTTTGAGACAACCATGACCTGGATGATTGAGAATATCCATTGTTTTTGTTAGTTGCGAAGTCGTGTCCGACCCATCGCGACCCCATGGACAACGTTCCTCCAGGCCTTCCTGTCCTCCACCATCCTCTGGAGTCCATTTAAGCTCACGCCGACTGCTTCAGTGACTCCATCCAGCCCCCTCATTCTCTGTCGTCCCCTTCTTCTTTTGCCCTCAATTGTTCCCAGCATTAGGCTCTTCTCCAGTGAGTCCTTCCTTCTCATTAGGTGGCCAAAGGATTTGAGTTTCATCTTCAGGATCTGGCCTTCTAAAGAGCAGTCAGGGTTGATCTCCTCTAGGACTGACCGGTTTGATCGCCTTGCAGTCCAAGGGACTCGCAGGAGTCTTCTCCAGCACCATAGTTCAAAGGCCTCAATTCTTTGGCTCTCAGCCTTTCTTATGGTCCAACTTTCACAGCCATACATTGCAACTGGGAAATATCCATAGATACTTCATATGCTTGGTTTTCTAATGGCTACTTTACTTCATGAAAAACCTTTGCCTTGGGTTTTAGCTACTTCAGGAATCATGCTTTTAAAGAAGTTTTCCCTCCCCTCTGTTTCCTTTCAGACATTTTAGGGCTCTTTGCCCATTAGTCATTGTTGCAGTTTTAAATTTCCGTTGGTATTATAATCTTTAAAAGTACACTTTTGTGGGAGAGCCAGTTTGATGGAGGAGTCTCAATACTTGGGCCAGCCACTGGTTTTATCCGTCCCTTTGTTTCTCCTCCAGCTATAAAAACTAGAAGTAATATTGAGGATTATATTTTCCATTGCCAGTTGCTTCTCTGTTGATCCAAACCAATTGTTTGAGCCAACTTTCTCCGGGGGCCAAATAAACTCACCTTTTGCCAACATAGCTCAGAAATTGAAAAAGAAAAAATATTCTGCAGGCAGAAAAAATAACAGTCTATTGCAGCTGACTTTAGATTTAACTCCGAGTCCCTGCTGCCCTTCTGGCCTGACAGCCAACCCATAATACACCCTGTTCCTAATTTTGCACAGTGTATTTTTTTTTCCTAAACAAGGCTTATATTATTTCTCTGCAAGAAACGCCTATAAAACAAAACCATGATAATTTATTGGAACCAACAAACCTAGGCCAGGAATATGCAGCACTGGGAAAGAGTAAGAAAAATGGAATGACAATTTATTACCACTCACCTTCCAGGAAAGTACTAGAATAATCAGAATTGATAGACGAATTCTAATCCTGAAATTAAGGAAAGAAGGTAGGATGGCCTCCATTTGTGTTCCAGATACAGATAAGGAACAATTCTAAGAAATATTTTTTTTCTCCAGATGTTAATAGGAATTGCAAAGGAGGGAAAAATAGATATGGTTGATGTGTTAAATCCAAGTTCAGAGAAAATGTGCTAGAGGAAGGAAGGAAGGAAGGAAGGAAGGAAGGAAAGGAAAGAAAAGGAA
>QLTV01020727.1:343960-367395 GCA_003457575.1 Thermophis baileyi
CATGACATATATTCTGAAAATAACAGAACAGGGAGGGAAGGGGAAGGGGAAGGGGAAGGAAAGGAAAGGAAAGGAAAGGAAAGGAAAGGAAAGGAAAAGAAAGGAAAGGAAAGGAAAGGAGGAGGAAAGGAGAGGAGGAGGAAAGGAGGAGGAAAGGAAAGGAGGAGGAAAGGAGGAGGAAAGGAAAGGAGGAGGAAAGGAAAGGAGAAGGAAGGAAAGGAAAAGGAAGAAAGAAAAGAGGGAAAAGGAATGGGAGAGAAGGAGGAGGAGAAGTCACCCGGGTGCAGGAATAATGTATTCTAACCACTATGAAGGAAAGGAAAGAAGGAGAGGGGAGGGGAGGGGAGGGGAGGGGAGGGGAGAGGAGAGGAGAGGGAGGAGGGGAAGGGGGAGGGGAAGGGGAAGGAAAGGAAAGGAAAGGAAAGGAAAGGAAAGGGAAAGGGGAAGGGAAAGGGAAAGGAAAGGAAAGGAAAGGATAAAAGGAAAGGAAAGGAAAGGAAAGGAAGAAAGGAGGAGGAAAGGAGGAGGAAAGGAAAGGAGGAGGAAAGGAAAGGAGGAGGAAAGGAAAGGGACAGCTCTGAAGAAACGCTTAAAAACCAAAAATATTGAAATACTGGCTTTGACTGATGCTTGGGTGATTAGAAAATCTGAAAGCAAGAGACTACATTTTTTCAGCAAGACATAGCATATTTTTGATGTGTTGTTCTCTTGAGTCATACACTACTCTTCAGCCAAAACCACAGTGTAGCCTAGCATCATTTATTAGCCTTGCCTTGTGATTTATAAACCACAATTCATGGCTTTGTTCATGGAACAAACCCAGTTGCTACTGGATGATTTGATTAACCATGATTAAGCAAGCTGCAGCTTGGTGCAAGATTAAAGCCAGGCTATTAACTGCTTGCCTCTCCACAGCAATCTGTTTTGGCTTCTAAATAATCTTTAAACTCCCTAATAAGCTGGGAACTAACTGCCCAAGATCCATTGTCCTGGTTGACTGTGATAATCGTGATCAGTGGATCTCCTTTGGCAGCACGTCTCTTCCAAGCCGCAGAAGACAAGTCAATAATTTGCTTCCGTTAAAAGGGAAACTGTTATAATGATTGCTGAGAACAAGCTCCCTTTCTCTAACTAGAGATGCACCATCAGAGGTGGGTTCCTCCCGGTTTGGACCAGTTCGCCCGAACCAGTAGCGACCCGCTGGTGATGTCATGATGACGTCATGGATCCGGTTTGGTCGGTGCCAGTCTGTGGACGCCATCTTTTTTTTTTTTTAATTTTTTAAAAAATTTTCTTCTTCTGCGTATGCGCAGGAGCTGAGTTTCCGGAACTGCGCATGCGTTGCCATCTTGTTTTCGGTGCTTTTTTTTTTTTTTGATTTTTTTTAAATGTTATTTTTTAATTTTTTTTAATTTTTTTTGAATTTTTAAATTTTTTTTTCTTCTGCGCATGCGCTTAAGCCGAGTTTCCGGCACTGCACATGTGTCGCCATCTTGTTTTTGGCTTTTTTTTAAAAAAAAATATTTTTTTCACACGAGGCGTGGCCACGCGGCGCGGGAGGAAGCGAACCGGCAGCAAGGTAAGTCAGAACACACCCCTGTGCACCATGGATTTCTACCTGTCCAATTCCTAATATATCTACAGTTCTGTTGCTTTTGAAAGCAGAGATCCTGACATTGTTAGGCTGATTTTATCACCAAGCAATTGGCATCTCTTGGAATGGCCTCGAGGCACTGCTTTGCTCCGTTTCATGAATCCATGCAGCTCAGAAACTTATTCAGCCTTGTAACCATGACAAAACCTTTCTTCCATAAGCAGATCTGGGTGAAATGTTGGGATTGCTTTAAAGAAAAATACCTAGACAGTTTCTATTGCTATCAGCAAAATGATACTTCCGAACCACCCTTAAGTGCGAGATTCAAACATTGGTTCTGCACACAATTTTGATTTGATTCAAGCATGGTTTGTTAGCCACACCATAGTTATCACATGCCACACTCACTTCAGATATAGTGGATAACACGCTGGGCCAAAATCAGATTAAGTACTCCAATATCAGATAAGATAGAAAATCAGTTGGCTGTGTCAACCCTGAAGCGAACCTGGCTGAGGCCATCTTTGAGGCTTCATGGTTGCCACAAGGCAGATGTGGGGAAAGGGAGGCAGAAAATTAAATAGCTCGGCTTTGCCGTCAAAATAAAAAGTTTTCTTGTGGGAACCAAGGTCATTCCAACAGGTGGCTAAGAAGAGGAGGAGTGGAGTAACCAGGCAACCTGCCGGCACCACTATTGGACAATGTGACCGATGACCTGGGTAGAAGGGGGAACTTTCACTTTTTAATTAGGTGAAAACTGCAGGAACTTTCAGAGTCGGTTTTCACCAGTTGTGCCAATATGATGTATCCAATAAATTGTTCTTTGAGGAATCTACCTGCCTCGGAGTTCTACTTTCTATGGGTGCATTACTTGGAACACTGACAGGCTGCAGATATCAACTCTAGATACACATTGCTGACATCCATCTTGGCTCTGTGTGTGTGTTGCTCCATTACTTTCTAATAATTAAGACCAATAACTTTTGATGAGGAATGTCTTTTAAAATGACAAAATAATACATGTGTTGAAAATGTTTGATCCCTAGATTTATGCTGGTCTAGAATCAATCTAGTTAACCTGATGTTCTTCAGATAGTTTAGACTTCAGATGCTTACAGCTCCCATAAACTCTAACACAGTGGTTTTCAACCTTCCTAATGCCGTGACCCCTCCCCCTCCCCGCACGTGCGCGTTGCCAGGCAAGAAGCGATGAGGGGCGTGAGGGGGGCATGGCACCAAGGGGGCGTGGCACCAAGATGGCGGGCTAGCGCGCACGGCCCTACTGTCGGCGCCTGCGCATTCGAGGGCCGCCCGTGCGTCGCACCGTCCCTGGGTACTCGTATGTGGACGGATAGAGGAGCAGTGTCTCGGTTCCTAAGACCATCGGAAATATGTGTTTTCCGATGGTCTTAGGCGACCCCTGTGAAAGGGTCGTTCGACCCCCAAAGGGGTCGCGACCCACAGGTTGAGAACCGCTGCTCTAACAAGAAGAGGTTGTGAGCACTGTCCTCCCACACACTAAGGATCCCATCAGGTTTAAGGTGATCAGATAACAAGTGATCCAGATCTCTATTTTTTTTTAATAGCTGGGCAGAAAAGGGACTTTTGGCAGGATGAAGCTGCACTTGCAATTCCTCCTTCCAAACTTAGACTAAGCCAGGATATTGTTAGTTTGCTTCTGTTGAACCTCCTTAGGCTGGTTTATATGTAGAGAGATAATCTCTAATGGCTGGGTTTTCATAACATGCAATTTCAAAAGCAAATCTGTTACGGTTTAGCATTAAGTTGTGGGAAGCCCCCACCTAGAAGAATCCTAGAAGAATGAACTATTTTGAGGAATATTAAAAAGGCAGGATATTATATTTCCCCAAAGGGAGAAATGGAGAAACATGTTCTTAAGGGAGACAGAAACCAGCCCCAGTTTTCCTGCCCCCAAGCAGAAACTGAGGAGGCTAGCTTTTAGAAATGCAGATTTGGTAATCCATTCAAGACAGGATATTTTGAAACTCCTTGGAAGAATGGTAGGATTAGAAAGCAGTCCCTCACCCAAGATCCAACACAGGACGAAAACCATTAGCCACAATTGGGAATTGCCCAACACCCTTTCAGAACACAAGCCCCTTCATTGCACCACTCCCAGAGCAGTCCAAAGTTCAAAGTCACAGAAACCCCGGGAGCTCAGATAAACAATAAACCAGAGGTTGACCAGATTAGCTCAGAAAAAACACCTAGGATTTGCATTTCCTCTTTTGCCTATAGAGCCAGCCATGACCCCTACATGACCCCATGGGAATCTGACAACAGCCAACAGAACATTAAAGGACATGTCCTTGCACAGGAACAGGAAGCTCCAATACAGAGCCCAGAGAGGGTATAAAAGCCACCCACTCTCAGCTCCATTTTGGTCAGCTGCCCAGAATCACGTGTGGTCCTGCTTCATCAATAAACCCTCTTTCCAATCAGCCTCCATGTTTCCACTGTCTTTCTCCCAGCTTTGAACTGAACCAGATGGATATTTTCTTCCAACAAAGTATAAACCAACATTTGGGAGGAGGCTTTTTAGAACTTTGGAGCCTCTCTGAAAAACCTCGTCCTCACGGTCCCATTTGGAGCCGAGAAGTTTATAGCTGCTTAATTCCGTTCAGGATTGTAGCCGTCAGCCCCTCTGTTGACAGAGGTTAAAGAGTTCAGTTGGCTGTTCTTGTTAGAGGAAAATTGAATTGCCTTGATTTTTTATTATGAGCCTCACCATTCCGTTCAACATTGTTCAAGGAGCTCCTGAGATCAAGACTTCAAAGGAAAACCAATCAAACAGGCTCTTATGAAACACAGCTCCCATATAAGATATGCTTGGTCTCTTTATCAGTCAAGATAAGAGAGTTTCCAGGGAGAAATTAGTTCAAAATGAGTTACGACCTCCCTTAATTCATCACCCAGAAGCCAGGCATATTTTATTAAAGCGATCATAGGTCTACATATCAAGAGCCTTAAGTATTTCCTATAGAAAGGAGTGCAAGAGTACTTTCAGCATTCAGGTCTGCTAAATCAATAAGAGTAAAAAAAAAATGTTATTTAATAAGTGCAACAAGAAGGTCCAGCTTCCTAAAATTAGAAATTAAGTTAAGTCATATACTGTACCCACAATGGAGAAACGGCTGGTGAAGATGATGGGACTTGCCGGGATGGCTAAATTAACTTTTGATCAGGGAAAATATTACTTACATTTATGGCTGACTTACAGACCTTTACCATGAAACAAGGGGAAAAAAAAAGCATTTATCGTTTGTGGTCATCCTAATTATGAAAAACCCCAGATAATAGGAAAAAAAAACCCAGTTTTTTTGTAATCCTAATATAAGACATGAGTTTGCAAATTGTGCTTTTATTTGCTGTAAAGGACATCAGAAGCTGCTTTTTCTTCTTCCTTTCTGCACTTTTGCTTTTTCCTTTCTTCACTCCTTGCTTCTGCTCTTCATTAGTTTGTGTTTTGATGTTCTTTGCAAAACTTTTAATAAAACTTACGCACACACAAAAGAATTGGGCTGAGACACAGATTAGTCATTCATATTGTTCGAGTGATGAGCAGCCGTAATTCCATCTTTATGTTTATTTATTAAGTTTATATGCCACCCAGGGGTGGGTTCTAACTTACCTCGCTGCTGGTTCGCTTCCTCCCATGCCGCATGGCCACGCCTCGTGGGCGCGCATGCGCAGTGCAAAAAAAAAAAATTCAAAAAAATTCAAAAAAGCTGAAAACAAGATGGTGATGCATGCGCAGTGCCGGAAACTCAGCTTCTGTGCATGTGCAGAAGAAAAAAATAAAAAAAAATCATTTTTTTCCAATTTTTTTTTAAAAAATATGGCGCCGCCCACGGACTGGCACCGACCGAACCAGATCTGTGAAGTCATCGTGACTTCACCAGCAGGTCGCTACCGGTTCGGGCGATCCAGTCCAAACCAGGAGGAACCTACCTCTGATGCCACCCATCTTGCTATCCAGATAGATTCTTCCAAGCTACTAGGAAGCTCCTGGAGACTACCTGGTGATATGGTACTATCACTAAAATGGCAAGCATAAGACTAACCATATCTGGATTGCAGAAATCCCAATATGCAGTAGATGGCAGCAGAGAAGTGTTTGTACCTCGTTGCTATCATTAAATGTGTCAACCCTGAAGCTGACCTGGCTGAAGCAATCTTAAAGCTTCAGTGTTGCCACACTGGAGCTGAGGGATAGGGAGGGGGGATTAGAGATAGCTGGGGTTGCAGGGGTGGGATTGAAATTTTTTAGCAACCAGTTTGCTGCCCAGTTGCTGGGTGGGCGTGGCCATGGGGGCATGGCCTACTCGGCCTCCTGCACCACAGCAGGGGGGGTCCACCCTCCCCAGGTTCCGGAGGCTTTCCTCGAGTCTCCAGGAGAGTGAAAACGGTCTCCCCCAGGCACCGGAGACCCTCCGGAGGCTGGAAATGGGTCCGTTTTCAGACTTTCGGTACTTCCGGTACTTCCGGTAGACCTGTTTTTCGCCCTCCCCAGGCTCCGGAGGCTTTCCTTGAGCCTCCAGGAGGGCAAAAACGGCCTCCCCCGGGCACCGGAGGCCCTCCGGAGGCTGGAAATGGGCCCATTTCCGGACTTCCGGTACTTCCGGTAGGCCCATTTTTCGCCCTCCCAGAGCCTCCGTGCACGCCCTGCACTTACCTGGCATCCAAAACAGGCCACGCGTGGAGACTCCTGGGAGGGGCGGGGCGGGGTGAGCGGGGTCAGCCAGTCCTTGGAACAACCAGTTCAGCGAACCAGATTAAAATTAACATCCAGTTCGCCCGAACCGGTCTGAACCAGCTGAATCCCACCCCTGTGGGGTTGTGTTGCCAAATAAAATACTTTCTCTTGGGAACCAAGGACATTCTCACACCTGGCCTGAGGAAGGAGGAGTGATGTCACCAGGCAACCAGACAGCGCCATGATTGGACCATGTGATGGATTGTTTGGGGTTGAGGGGAAAACTTTTACTTTTAATTAGGTGAAAACTGAGGGACCCTTCAGAGTCAGTTTTCACCAGATATGTGCCAATATGATATTTCCAATAAAGCTATTCCTTCAGGAATCTACCTGCCTCGGAGTTTTTGCTTGCAATGGATCTATTACTTGGAACCCTGACAATGGACTGCAGAAATCCCAATGTGCAGTAGATGGCAGCAGAGAAGTGTTTGTACCTCGGTGCTATCATTAAAGGATGTTTTGGATTGTTTGGCCTGGCCAAATTTTTAAACCTAGCCTCCCCCTCCTGTTTTTAGTGTGATAATGGTTTATCATGAAGGCAGCTGTCCTGGTTCACCTCCCAACATCCTGAAAATTGCCTTTGGAGCCAATTACAGGCCTTTTTTTTTCTTTTTTCTTTTTAGGCAGTTTTAAGGATTGGAATCAAAATGATTTGTCACTTTTAAAAACTGGGGAAAAAAGCGTGAAGAAACCAGGTCAAGGGTGATCTTCGATGTTGATAACAAAATTGGCGTAGTTGTAGGGCCAAAATTCAACCATTTCACTGCTGTATATCAGCAGGGTCATTGGTTGTTCACACCTGCAATCAATCATGGCTTGCAGGCCACACTGGCTAAGCCAAAGCAAACCCAACCAGGTTAGGGTTTAACATCCTAGCCAGCAAAAGTTTCAATTTCTATGTGACCCAATATTGGAGAACAAAGGAAGAAATTCTCCCATGGTTTGTTTTAGAAACACATCCCTGACACCATTGGAATTAATAAGTAACTGCTGAGTTTAGGCGATGTAGAAACATAAACAAATGATCAAATCACCATCTGTTGCTGTGTCTATTTCCTCTGTATACTTATTTCTTTTGACACAATCCTATGTCACACTGTGTTGTTTCCCAAGTCACCTTTGCAACATATAGAACGTACGCAGATTAACAGATTAACAGAGTTGGAAGGGACCTTGCAGGTCATCTAGTCCAACCCCCTGCCCAAGCAGGAAGACCCTACATCTGCCTCTACCTAGGATCGAACTCACAACCTCCGGATTGTGAGGCAAGAGCTCCACCTCTTCCTTTGTCTCTTTTTCGAGGCTAGAACTCTAGTTGCAGACTTACCAAATGGTGGGACTTGACCCAGTAACTACAGCATGGTATCAATCTCTGTGTACATCAACCTTGTGAAGCAACATTCTAGTAGCTTGTTCCTATCCCGTGTTTACTTAGGAAGGAAAGCCTGAGCAATCCAAGAGTAATTCCCAACTAAAAATCCAGTTATGTGTATTGCACCAAAAAAGAAATCCGTGAAGTATGTATGGAGATTTTCGGTCATCCAGGTCATGGTTGTCCCAAAGGTGCTTTTTCAAAAGGCAACTGGACTTTCTTGTTTAGCTTGAAGACGTTTCGCTTCTCATCCAAGAAGCTTCTTCAGTTCTGACTGAATGGTAGGGCATGGAAGGATTTATATCCCTTCAGTCATGACTATATCATCATCATCATCATCATCATCATCATTTTAGCCATGGTCTATCCCAGTGGTGAAATCCAATTTTTTTTACTACCGGTTCTGTGGGCGTGGCTTGGTGGGCGTGGCAGGGGAAGGATACTACAAAATCCCCATTCCCTCCCCACTTCTGGGGGAAGAATATTGCAAAATCCCCATTCCCTCCCCACTCCTGGGGGAAGGATACTGCAAAATCCCCATTCCCTCCCCACTCCTGGGGGAGGGATATTGCAAAATCCCCATTCCCTCCTCACTCTGGGGCCAGCCAGAGGTGGTATTTGCCGCTTCTCCAAACTACTCAAAATTTCCGCTACCAGTTCTCCGAACTACTCAAAATTTCCGCTACCGGTTCTCCAGAATCTGTCAGAACCTGCTGGATTTCACCCCTGGTCTATCCACTGTAGGATGAAGGCTTATTCCAATACGATCCAGAACTTTCTTTTGCCAATTGGACCCGCAATACTTGCTGATGTCGTCAATCCATCTTGTTTTAGGTTTCTTTCATAGATGCTTTTTATAAAGTGGGATCCATTCTATGACTGCCTTGGTCCACCTGCCACATATATACTAAATCCTTCCAATCCCCACCATTCAGTCTGAACTGAAGAAGCTTCTTGGATGTGAAGCGAAACATCTTCAAGGAAAAACAAAGAAAGTCCAGTTGCCTCTTGAAGAAGCACTTTTGGGACAATCCAGGAAGTTATTTCCCCCCTCCCATCCTCTTTATTTAAATCCATTGGGATGAAGATTGACCCAGAAGGATATATGAACTTGAAGATAAGAGTGTTTGGTGTACTATGGAGAGACCTGAAGGACTCAGTTCAGGGACAGATCTCTCCTGAGAGGTGGTCTGTATCTGTGTGGTCACTAACAGTCAGCACTGACTTAAAGACTACAGGAACTAGGAGCACCACTCAGGTGACCCTGAAGACACAGATAAACCTCCAAGTGCTTCAACGACCCTCTAAAAGGATGCAAATGACCAGCTGTCTGAAAGGAATATAAATCCTTCCATTCCCCACCATCCAGTCAGAGCTGAAGAAGCTTCTTGGATGAGAAGCGAAACGTCTTCAAAGAAAAAAACCAGAAAGTCCAGTTGCCTCTTGAAAAAAAAGCACCTTTGGGACAACCATGACCTGGATGACTGGGCATCTCTACAGACTTTTATCTATACAATTTGGGATGAACACCCTTTGTGTGGTGTGGGAGTAGGAATGGATTTCCAGAGGAAAAAAATGCAGACTACAGGAACCATTAGCACCACTCAGGTGACCCTGAAGACACAGATAAACCTCCAAGTGCTTCAGTGACCCTCTAAAAGGATGCAAATGATCAGCTGTCTGCAAGGAATATAAATCCTTCCATTCCCCACTATCCTGTCAGAGCTGAAGAAGCTTCTTGGATGAGAAGCGAAACATCTTCAAAGAAAACCCAGAAAGTCCAGTTGCCTCCTGAAAAAGCACCTTTGGGACAACCATGACCTGGATGACTGAGAATCTCTACAGATACTGACTTGAAGGCACTCACTCCATCCATCGCTCTAGCACTCCACCCCTCCCTCCCTCCATCTGTCCCTCCCTCGTCCATCCGTTCATCCATCCATACATCCATCCCTCCCTCCCTCCCTCCATCCATCCCCCAGCCTCTCATAATAGGGTTGATTTCAGAGTTGCTGTTTAGAACACAAGAGCGTAATTGCCAGCTCAAGATTTCCATTGTTCATCTCATCCTGCAGAATTAATTTCAGTTCATCTGAGACATGCAAATGAGCAATTGGAAATGGTAAAGTGAAGATAGGCCCCGAGATATTTGGCTGGCTTGTTTTCCCCTCGTGCTTCCAAGGAAACTTAATTTGCTTCTTGATTTGATTATGTGTAAAATGCTTGGTCGGTTCGGAAGCCTCGAGAAACCAGCAGGAAGAAGAAGGAAAAAAAAAAAAGGAAAGGAACCTGACGCCCAAGAATGGGTTTTACTCACCTTGACCAAAGAGGACTTTAGGGACATCTCACTCGAGTTGACCTTAATTTAAAAACCGTAGATTCAAAGAAGTGCAAGAGAGGCAGCAAGGGAGAATTTGGAAGTTGTCAATTCATTGCTGTTCTACGCATCCTACTGTACCTGTTTCAATAAGGTCAGAGATGGCCTTAATTGCTGGGGAGAATGTGCTCGGGAGGACAATTAAAAATATGTTTTAAAATGTCCCAGCATGTTTGCAGTTGCCTCAACCATTACACACTGACAGAGGTTTTAATCTAATAGGGGAATAGAATTCCTCCTGCTACCCTGATTATGAACGATCATGTTCTGTCTAATTAAGAAGCATTTTTCTTCCCTCCCTCCTTTGCCTCAGCAAATAACTGGATGAATGTCTTTGCTTTTATAGTTCTTGCAGGTGATTTTCTTTGCATGCAGGTGTCCTCTGATAGGGCCGCAGAAACCTCTAGAATAGGAGCGTCCAAACTTGGCAACTTTTAAGACTTGCCGACTTCCACTCCCAGAATTCCCCAGCCAGCCATGCATGCATGGCTGAGGAATTCTGGGAGTGGAAGTCCACAAGTCTTCCGTTTGCTCAGGTTGGACACCCCAAATCTAAACAGATTCTGCCCTCCCCCCTAGAGAATATTTAGTAAAACTGCTTACCAGTGTTGCTGCCTACAAATGAAGGGAACATTGGCAGTATAATTTAATCAATCTGCTTTTATTGTTTAATATGGCTAAAAGGAGTTGGACATATTATGTTGTTTGCAGCTTGTTGTTAAAACGACCGTGTGCTTTTATTCAGCATTAGCGGAGCTGAATTAAGATAAATTTCTGAGATTTTTCTTCCTGGTTTCCCAAAAGCATCGGTTTTCCAGAAAATAATTTAGCCTGTTTGTTGGCCTTCTTTCTAATATTCCAATTTACCTTCCCTCATCCTAGGGGTGAAATTCAGCAGGTTCTGGAGAACCGGTAGCAGAAATTTTGAGTAGTTCAGAGAACCAGCAAATACCACCTCTGGCTGGCCCGAGGGGGGTGGGAATGGAGATTTTGCAATATCCTTTCCCCAGGAGTGGGGAGGGAATGGGGATTTTGCAGTATCCTTGCCATGCCCACAGAACCGGTAGGGAAAAATTTTGAATTTCACCCCTGCCTCATCCTCTATCCCTGCCTTCTCTATTATAATGCCCGCTGTAACTATTTCAAGACCTTCAGTTCAGGTAGCTTTTTTTTGGGGGGGGGGGGAAGTTTAACAAATTTTCTGAACTGAGTTTTTGAATCAGCACCTTTTTGTGTTGTGAAGTGTTACTAAAACTATGAAAAAAAAAAAGCAATGTCTTCATGCATCTTAAATAACATGAACGCTTCTTGCTGAGGGAGACCAAAAACTCGCAAGTTGCAGTTACAAAATGGCACTTTATTGGCAGTAAACCACAAAATGTTTCATCAAGACAGACAATGCAGCAAACTTCTCCATAAATAATTAGAAAAATATTAATGGGGCTTACTTAAGTAGTAATACGTTGGAATATACCTATTTCATAGTTTTAGGCACAATGGTAACTTGAGAAGAGCAAAGCAGAGATGAGGTCAAGGATATATAAATTACATTTTTAAGAATGACAGGCAGATTTAAGAGCAGTCCTGTTTAACTGCAGGGTTTCGGGATCCCATCACTTGTCTCCTATGACTGCACCGGGAATATATTTCAGGACTTCCTGGAACACAAGATTGAATAACTGTTCCACTTTAGAACCCAGAAGGTCGTTTCTAGCAGTCAGTGGAGCGGAAGAAAGCGTTCCCAATCAGTAAGTCAAGCTCGACATCTCAAAATACTTTGTTATTTGAAATAACCCTGTGAAGAGGTTATCTCAAGAACTCTTTAGCAAATCCAAGATCCTTCTGGGGCAGAAGAACCATCTAGAGCAGGCTAGTTAGAGTCATTTCCAGAGGCTGGTGGAAGTAGAGGCTGTTCATTGGGTGATAGTTCTTCCTCAGGCGGCGGTTCAACTTCCTCTCCTGTTTCCGTCTCTACTATTTCACTTCCTTCTTGTGCCATAGACGATTCGGGTTCTAGGTAGGGCATTTCAACTGGAACTTCAGCCGTAGCATGCAGCTCTTCTTCTCCTGGATTAGGAGGGCTGGCTCCAGGAGCGTAATCATTCGGTTGAAAGGCTTCTTCTTGGACGCTGGAATACTCGCACTTGCTCGTCTTATCGCCCATCTCTCAATCGGCAGCGACACAACAGGCCAAGGAACTGATCTATTATGGAGATGGCAAGCAGCAGCAGCAAAGTTGCAGCGAGAAATCACCTGGATGAGAACACCACAGTGAGTTATTGATACTTTATTACGACTGTAATGAAAAATTTGCTCATTGAAACTACTAGGTGCAAAAAAAGAGGCATTAGATTTCAAGAGGAAGAGTAATGTGTTTACTAATGTTGGATCAGAGGGCCTTCAGCCAATAGTGCAGTAAGAGGAAACTGTTTGGTGGACACAACTGGGCCCAGAGACACCTGTGGTGTATCAACTACACGACAGACACTTAATCTCTTTTCCCAGAAACACAGTGGTAGAAAGAAAGAAAGCATCTGCCTGTAGCATCAGAGTCCCAGCGGGCAATCATAGAAAATGAAAATAACGGGCAAGCAGTCCAGTAATTTATCCAAACTGCATTTCTCTCTCAGGGGGAAAAAAACAAAGAAAAAATACCAGTAAAATAAGCTCGGAAGGATGGAACGAATAACTTCATATTCCCTGACAAACTGGTGTTTGTGACATCAGACCACCCCTGCAGATATGTTGTGAGAATACCCAAGATAAGTTCACAATTGCACAGAGAGGATAAAGAAGATATGTTTCCTGACCTTCAAGATGGCTAGCTTAAAAAAAAAACTTTGACCAGCTCACCCCTAATAGAACAGGGGTAAGTAATCAGATACCTCCAGATGTTTTAAATATGTTTTCTCCCAGCTTAAGCCAGCATTATTAAAGGCAAAGGACTGTAGGAGATATTCCAAAATATAGAGAGCGCACCCGATTCTCTGTCTCTATGCTAGAACTTCAAATGGTCCCATCTAGAAGATACCTTCTCTATTTAGCTTCATGTGGACTAGTTGCCCTAGAATAAGCACAAAGCCTGTTTTACAGGACCGGAATTGAACTTTGGCACCAAAAAGAGATTTAGAAGCCAAGCCCATCTCATCGCTTTGGCTTAGCCAACATTCTCTGGCAGCAAACCAGCTTCATACAGCAACTTGATTAATCTTGTTAATATAGGAGGACATTCTGTAGTTTGAGGTGAAGGATAAATGGTCTCTTCCATCTCCCTGTATATTTCCTGTGTACGCAATTAAGTAAGCCATCTAAACTAGCTAACTGGTTTTAGTTAACCATAGTCAAAGGCTTAGTTTAACATTGCACCATGGTTTGTAGCATTATAGCTGAAGGGTCCATGATGTATTGAATAAACTCCCCATTGGATAAATTTGACCCAACATTCTATTGTATAGATCATTTTATAAACCGAAGTAACTGGGTTCACACAGCTCGCTAAGCAAGCTTAACCACATTATGGCTTAGTAGAATGTGTGAACTCAGACGCAGAGCTAAAAGAATTATGGGCCTCAGTTTCCCCAGGCACTTGTGTCAGCACATTTACTTGCCTGGTATTAACACCCCACCTTTTGAAGTCAACTATGGGCACACCAACATGTAGTTGCCTTCTTTGCAATTAGTTTTATAGAATGCCTGCCATTGACTGTACAAGCTAATGGCATAATTTACATACCATAAAGCTATAAAAGAGCAACCTTTATTGATAGCTACATACTTCCCTGCTGCAATCAATATCTTTTCAGAGGGAGATATAACCCTTAACCTAGTATTCTACTTAATGCTTGTCAGTTCTATTAAGCATCTTCCTACAAAAAAAGGTTTTTCTTCTGCAAACACAACCCACACCAAGAAAAAAAACTCACCAGCAATTCTCTTCACCAGATAGTCTCATTTCCTGCCTGGCAGGAAGTACTTTTATAGTATCTGGGAGTCACACAGACACACACACAAAAGGCTTTCCCATGAATCTCCAAATGCTAGTTCTGCTAAACTAGCATTCCTGTGAGGGCTACACCTATTGGCTGAGGCTGGAGCCAATCTTCCAGCTGAAACCATGTCTGTAGTCCCAAGACAGCCTCACCTACCAAGGTAGTTAACTGAAGTTTAACCTAACATACATCCTTAGCCCTTTAGTTTAGGTATGAAGTAGGATACAATATGAACTCAAGAATTACTCATACTTGTATTCTCCAAACACAACCACTCTAATATTTTACCTATCTTCTGTTACAGTTTTGAGTTAGGACTTTGGATAAAAAATAGATTCAGCTTTAAAAGAAAAATGGAAGAGAAGCAATACAGGTGCAGATGGTCTCTGCCCTTCCCATCAAGTTTCTAACTTTGAATTTGTCCTTGTGTGATTCTATTAGTCTGTTTTTACACTTACAAATGATAGCCAAAGCTTTGATCTTGTAGAGATGGATGCTGTGATCTATATACTACGTGGAATTACTTTCCTTGTGCTTAAATTGAGAGTTTGAGCATGGGATAGATCATAATCCTTAAATATATAAAAATCCCTGCTAGACTCTGGTAAATTGATTGGGGAAAGTTCTTTAGCAGGACATATTTAGAACAAAGAGGGCAGGATTTGGTTCCAATAAAGGAGAATATTTGCAACTCGGGGTTGAAATAAGAGGTCCTTGGTGCTCTCTGAGCTTGGTTGTTTTCTTGCAGATGTTTCATTACCCAAACTAGGTAACATCATTAGTGCTAGATGATCATGTCCTGCCACTGATGATGTTACCTAGTTGGGTAATGAAACGTCTGCAAGAAAACAACCAAGCTTAGAGAAGTCTAAAGACCCCTTAGGATTTGGTTCACTGGCGTTTTCTAGAGCAGTGTTTCTTAACCTGTATATATAATAGAATAACAGAGTTGGAAGGACCTTGGAGGTCTTCTAGTCCAACCCACTGCTCAGGCAGGAGACCCTCTACCATTTCAGACAAATGGTTGTCCAATCTCTTCTTAAAGACTTCCAGTGTTGGAGAATTCACAACCTCTGGAGGCACGTTGTTCCACTGGTTAATGGTTAATATGAAATGGTATAGGATCTCTTGCTTGAGCAGTGGGCTGGACTAGAAGACCTCCAAGGTCCCTTCCAGCTCTATTCTGATTCTGAGAACCTTGGCAACTTAAAACTGTGTGAACTTCAACTCCCAGAATTCCCCAGCCAGCATATACACAATCTCAGATTGTGTAGCAAGAGAAGGAAAACTTTCACCCCGGGAGGATATTTGCATTTTCAGGAATTCTACACATACATGTGGCAGTTGTCCTGAGATGTCTACCTCCATTTTCAACATTTTTCATAACCTGGGACCAGGGGTGAAATGCTCCCGGTTCGCTCTTATCTGTTGGTCACCGTAGAGCCGGTCGCCAAGGTAACGCGAGGCGCCGCCCACCCGCCCGGACGCCGCCATTTGGGTTCTTTTACCCTCTGCGAATGCACAGAACCCTTTGTGCATGCGCAGAGGGTAAAAGAACCCAAATGGCGGCATCCGGGCAGCGTCCAGGCAGGTGGGCGGCGCCTCGTGCTACCTTGGCAACCGGCTCTACAGCGACCGACAGGTAAGAGCGAACCGGGAGCATTTCACCCCTGCCTGGGACAGAAAACAAAGGATCTGTATTCAATAATGACATGGATTTATTTTTTCTGTTTGCATTTCTGTGCAGATTGCAAAAGACATGCACCAGATGAAAATCAGATACATGCAAATTATCAAAGAGCTGGAGCATGTTGGAAAAGAAAGCCAGGTGATTTGTTTTTTTCCTGTNGACTCAAATGGCGGCGTCCGGGCGGGTGGGCGGCGCCTCGCGCTACCGTGGCGACCGGCTCTACAGCGACCGACAGGGAAGAGCGAACCGGGAGCATTTCACCCCTGCCTGGGACAGAAAACAAAGAACATTTTTTTTTAAAAAAAAATGTTGGAAATGGCAGAACATGGACAAAAGGACGATTCACTTCTTTGAGGTCCTCTCTCTCTCTCTCTCTCTCTCTCTCTCCCTCCCTCCCTCCCTCCCTCCCTCCCTCTCTCTCTCTCTCCAGAGAATAGCAGATACCGGAAAGCAGGCAATGCTAGTGCCAATTTTAATTTCTTTTTTTTTCCAACAGAAGCTTCTCAACAGTCATTTCCCTGGGATTGTTGGTAGACTGAGATAAAGAGAAGCCAATGCTAATAGGCTTCTAACAATGCAGGGTTATTTCACAGACAGCTGGCTGTGTTTGCTTCCTGTCTTTTACCTGCCTTTGTTCCACATTCCCCATCTTTATTTATTTATTTGCATATAGGGTTAAGTGCCTTTGCTCATGATACATGATGCGCTGGGTTGCTCATGATGTTCGGCATAGGAGGAAGATAGATTCAAAATTCTTTTAAAGTTTTTTTTCTCTTTTCCCCCTTCTTCCTTTCCAAATTCTCCACAGCACCTGAGAGCAGGACAAGAAGAAACTGGTAGAAGCTGGTCAGAGGCAGATCCAACCTGGAAATCAGGAGGAATTTCCCAACAGTGAGAACAATTAATCAGTGGAGGTTTTCAAGAAAAGATTGGACAACCATTTGTCATGGATCATTTAAGGACTCCTGCCTTGGGTAAGGGGTTGAACTAGAAGACACCCCCCCAAGTTCCCTTCCAGCCCTATGATTTTCTGAATGCCATGCTTCGGAGAGCCAGGCTTGTATTAAGACAGTGATATTATGGTATTTCTCATTCTAGGGTTATTTTCCCCTTGATGTAGAAAAGGAGCAATGATGCTACAGTGGTACCTCGGTACTCATCGTTAATTGGTTTCGGGAGGCACAATGAGTAGCAATAGCATAGCATTTAGACTTATATATTGCTTCACAGTGCTTTACAGCCCTCCCTAAGTGGTTTACAGAATCAGTATATTTCCCCCAACAATCTAGGTCTTCATTTTACCCACCTCGGAAGGATGGAAGGCTGAGTCAACCTTGAGCCTGGTGAGATTTGAACTGGCAAATTGCGAGCAGTCGGCAGGCAGCAGAAATAGCCTGTAGGACTGCATTCTAACCACTACGCCACCATGGCTCTTCATCTTTCTTTCTTTCTTTCTTTCTTTCTTTCTTTCTTTCTTTCTTTCTTTCTTTCTTTCTTTCTTTCTTTCTTTCTTTCTTTCTTTCTTTCTTTCTTTCTTTCTTTCTTTCTTTCTTTCTTTCTTTCTTTCTTTCTTTCTTTCTTCCTTCCTTCCTTCCTTCCTTCCTTCCTTCCTTCCTTCCTTCCTTCCTTCCTTCTTCCTCTAGCACTTAGCAATAGCACTTAGACTTATATACCACTTTACAGGGCTTTACAGCCCTCTCTAAGCGGTTTACAGAGTCAGCATATTTTCCCCAACAATCTAGGTCTTCATTTTACCGACCTCGGAAGGATGGAAGGCTGAGTCAACCTTGAGCCTGGTGAGACTCGAACTGCCAAATTGCAGGCAGCCGGCAGTCAGCAGAAGTAGCCTGCAGTACTGCATTCTAACCACTGCGCCACTGAGTACTAAAAACAATGAGTGCCAAACCAATTTTTTCCCATAAGAAATAATGCAGTGAGTCACAAGGCAGCCGACACCGACAAGTTCTAGCTTGTGCCTTGAACACCAAACAAACTATGAGTACCGGGACAAAATTTTCACGTCAAAATGCATTGAGTACCAAATTCGATGAGTTTCAAAGCAGTTGAGTGCCAAGGTACCACTGTACTTTAATGAGGTAGATATTAAATTAATGGCTTGAGATTAGGATTCATGGAATGCTATTTCCTTCCATGTGTTGTTCCTAATTTGGACAGTTCGACAGAGAGGGTTCTGCTTGGGCCTTTCTTTGTTACCATGTGATGGTAACTTCATGTTAAATACACTCTAAGTTCATCTACCTTTATATTTGGTCTGCTAAAGCACAAGTTACTCCTCTGTAGAAGCTATCCTATTGACTCACATAGAGCTACCAAGCAAGCTTCAAGAGTTTGAATCTTAGTTAATAGATTGTTAGGATCACTCTGGAAGCCCTGCTAAGGGTGTCACAAATTGTAGCTTATCACAAGACCTTCACCCGATATGACCCACACCTACCCATCACAAGAGCCATCATTAGACCCTCACCTGATATGACCCTCTTGTCACAAGACCAACTGACCACACAAAGCCTTTGTAAGCAGAAGAATACCAACACTGACATTCCCTAAATGCCACTGAAGATGTTACTTAGCCTGGTAACGTAACATTCAGAAACCAACCCACAAGCTCGGAGAATGAACCTCCACTCTCATCCTACACCTGAGCTACAGCTATTTGCCACTGTTGTAGCTTATAATCTTATGGTCATTTCTGTACAGGTCTTGTCGGTGATGGCCCCTGATCCTCAGAATGCTCTATGCTAATATTCAAGAGTCGTGCATTGTTTTGGTAACTACAGAAAACTTCTCTTTTTATTTAGACCTTCTATGGAAGGCTAGATGTTATTTTATTTTTTAAAAACCTTCTGTTCATCAATCTATCCAGCTATCTCCTGGAAGAAAACAATGGCAAATTCTTTTGTGATGCTGCCAAGAAAATTGCATGGCTGCAGTCAAGAGGAATCCAGCTCAATTTATGAGTATCTTTACTCCTAACTGCAAGATACAACACATTAGCTACACGCATTTCAGAGAACCATTCTTCTGCTTCGGGGAGGGGAAAAAAAATCAAAGGCAATATCTTTTCATAGAACTAAACGAGAATGGTTTAAAAATAAAAGAGAAATATTAGGTAGAGGGCTAATTAATAACTGCTTAAGTGCTCCATAAATGGCAGGTCTTACTACTACAGAGATGCCTTTGTAGAAACATGCAAGAGATTTTTTGCTAGCTGGAGTGACAGGGAAGATTATGTATGAGGCACAGAACACCAGTGACCCAACGAGATTTTTAGCTAAGAGCCAGATTAAACAAAGATCACAGAAAGGCAATCATTACATTTAGCAAAATAAAAGATGACAGAATGAGAGTTTCTTAATCAGTGTCAAGTGCTCTGCTGGCATCACAGCACAGAGGGGAGTTTAATTAAAGGTGAGACTGTAATTATCCAGAAGTGGTCACTCTTTATCAGCTGAAAATAGTGAGGGAAAAATAGTGCTCTTTTGCAGATCAAGCTTCCAATCAGATGGGTGACCTGGAACTGAATGGTAGATAATGGAATGGCTTTCAGAAAATCAAAGGAATGAGTCATTCTCCAGTTCATTAGTGGTTCAACGTGTCTTAAATTTGCCTTGGAGTAGAAAAAGCGAATAATACAACAGGAGTATTTGTATTAGAAAGAAGAGGAGGAGGAAGGAACCAATCTGTATTAGAAAGAAAAGAGAAAGGATTCAATTTGTATTAGAAAGAAAAGAGGAAGAGAGGACCCAATCAACTAATTTAAAATGTGTGCGTTGGGAAAGGATTTAAACCATTTTTGCGGATGTGGGAGTAGGAAGCATAAATATTTCACACCAGCAGAAAGTTTCAACGGTTAAACTGGAACAAGGACACAAGATGGGAGGTTTTCCCTCCCTCCAGGAACTGAACTGCACTCTTGCAGAATATTTGTTTCTAAAGATAACTTTGCCGAATCAGATTTTTCTCATTTTAATTATAGGCTAACTATATATTTCCAAAATTAAAAAGAAGAGCCATAGAACTTTTAACATTTTTAAATGCCCTTTTGGAAATGTGTCCTAGAAAGAGTGTTTTTCATATATGGGGAAAATATGTGTTAGGCTCAAAGAACAACATACAGAATTACTTCTGAGTAGTTCCTTTATCATTTGTCTACAGACAGAATCTTGCCAGACTAAAGCAACTTTCTGCATGATTATAGACATACTCCGTGAATTGCTAGGGAGGGTCTTTCCTGCTCTCTTCCTGCCTACCAGACATTCCAGGTTCTGCTGTCTCTTTGCCTTCTGGGGAACAGTCCCTCCCTCCTGTGACTCCAGTCTATATTCCACCACAATATGGCAAATAATTCCAAATAACACACCTTAGCAGCTTTTGCACAGACTTATTTCAGCAGATATTGGCTGAACCATTGGTTTTATAATCATGGTTTGGTAGATGACTTGACTCAGTTGACATTTGTGCTAAGCCACCTGTAAGGATATAATTTGTATCTGGATAATATTTAATGCATCTATTATATACTATGCTACATGTTTCAATATATGTTTGTTATGTTTAAGATGTTCCAAGATTGATACTCCAATAACTAGGCCACCATGTTTTAGGATAGTATGCTATGTGAACTCAGTCGGTGTGGTTTGTTTATAGTTGTATACTGTAGATCATGGAACGCAAACACATGGTAGAAACATGGTTTCCTTGTCTCTTTTTTGCCTGCAGACTAATGCAATCAACCCAGAAATCACTGCCGTTGGTGTGCCTTTAAGACCGAATTTCCTCCCTTGAAGTTCCACAGGCAGAACTTCTAAGTGGCAAGTTTTCTTAAAGCAATAACTCCCTCTCAGGTTTATTGTCAGCTTTAAGAGATATGTGATGCATTCTGAAGATATCTACAACAGCTTTGCTTTAAAAAAAAGAAGAAATAAACCTAGATGTGAGTCTATGAAATATGCCCAAGTGAACTTCTTTTAGGACAGGAGTGTCCAACCTTGGCTGGCTGGGGAATTCTGGGAGTTGAAGTCCACAGCAATGGTGGGTTTCAAATTTTTTTTACTACCGGTTCTGTGGGCATGGCTTGGTGGGCGTGGCAGGGGAAGGATACTGCAAAATCTCCATTTCCTCCCGATCAGCTGGGACTCGGGAGGCAGAGAATAGATGGGGGCGGGGCCAGTCAGAGGTGGTATTTACCGGTTCTCTGAACTACTCAAAATTTCCGCTACTGGTTCTCCAGAACTGGTCAGAACCTGCTGAATCCCACCTCTGGTCCACAGGTCTTAAACTTGCCAAGATTGGACACCCCTGCCTTAGAGCTTAAAGAAACCTTGGCAGATTTCATTGTAGGAAGAAAAAACAGAAAGCAGACCCAAAAAAGATTGCTGGCAAGAAGGAAAATTGGAGAGCTTCAAGGACATGTAATCTTCTTGGGGGCTTGATATCTGTTTGGGTTCCATCTCGATTTGCATGATCTGTTTATTTCTGAAAAGAAACTGATAACACAGAGACAGAGACAGACACACCCCCACCCCACCCCTGCAAATCTTATGAGCTTCCAAGCTGTATCGTAGAAAAAGCCGCCCTTGAAATTTCCTAGAACCATTTTTTGTTCCTGTGGGTGAAGCCAGGATGATGGAGACGGAGTTAATTTATTTGCGTAGCTGCAGCATGTCATTCTTTCTAGGATACATTGTGTGAAAGTAAAAGTAATTTCCAACTCACACCCCCCCCTTCTTGCTTTATTGCCGAGCACTATAAGATATAAAATATACAGCTCTCTGACGACATCGTAACCTTGAGATATGACTTCCTTCTTCTTTTTGCTGGGCAAATTGGCAGGTATTCTAAGATGGGGATAAATTAAGACAGCTACAGATCAAGGAGTCAACCATAGCCTTCCCCCCCTTTTGTTTGCCTCTGCAAATATCTGGGTGCATTGAAGGCATACCCCTCCCCCCCCCATGGCATATATCTGTAGCAGTAATTAAGTTGATTATTTGCCTTGGGTCTGAATTGCTTTGATAAGTATACATGTTGGAGAGCTGCCGTGAAACTGAAAAACGTTCTTGAGTGCTAATGAGATCTAATGACTTTGCAGTTAGAAGCCAAGGAATATTTCTTTTTTCCAAATCTTTATGATACGCATCCTGAGTCCTAAGACAAAGATTGTGAATATTGGTGTGGCCATTCGTACATTCCTTGATCCTTGCTAGGCTTCTGGATTAGCACTGATGATGTTACCTAGTTGGGTAATGAAACGTCTGCAAGAAAACAGCCAAGCTGAGAGAGTACTAAGGCTATTAAAATTTAGTGAGGCTACTAAATATGGGCTGCATAGCTCCATATAGTCACTAGATGGCAGCAGAGAGACATAGAAAAGTCCAACTGTTTGCTGCCACCTAGTGGTCATCCCTGCAGCTCAGATATAACAGAACTACCATTGATACCAACCAACCAAGTTCCTTGATTCATCTGACTTTTTAAAAAAACCAGATGTGAACTGCAAAAGTGTGAGAATAGATTGGCAAACTCTCCCCATGCCATTTATGAGTCTAGATCAGTGGTGGGTTTCAATTTTTTTTACTACCAGTTCTGTGGGCGTGGCTTGGTGGGCGTGGTGTGGCATGGTGGGCATGGTGGGCATGGTGTGGCTTGGTGGGAGTGGCTTGGTGGACGTGGCAGGGGAAGGATACTGTAAAATCTCCATTCCCACCCCACTCCAGGGGAAGGATACGGCAAAATCTCCATTCCCTCCCCACTCCAGGGGAAGGATACTGCACAATCCCCATTTCCTCCCGATCAGCTGGGGCTCGGGAGGCAGTGAATAGATGAGGGCAGGGCCAGTCAGAGGTGGTATTTACCAGTTCTCTGAACTACTCAAAATTTCCGCTACCGGTTCTCCAGAACTGGTCAGAACCTGCTGAAACCCACCTCTGGTCCAGATGAATTGCAGTGCCACACTCTGGACCTCTGAAAACTTTGGCTAAATCTTACGCATCTTTCAAGTACCGGTAGATGCAAATTTTCTCCAAACCAAGCTTCTAAAAGAGATTTCCTATGAAGGTAGTACCTCAGTTGTACCGGCTCCCTTCTGCTATCTGGCTGCTCCTGGTATTATTATTAAACTATATTAAGAAGTTATGACTGTTCGGTTGCCATGGTTATGATTGTCCCTCACCTTCTAATCCCTATGTTAACAACCGAGAAGTCAAACAGCTTAGAACAGGGTAAATTTGGCTTTTGGCTTTGAGTATTCATTTATTTATAGTCTTCATATACCACTGGATTCAATAAAAACGACTCCCCATAGTTTACAACATAAAAGCAGAGGAAGGACCAATAAAGATATAAACTATTACAAAGCAGGAATGTAATGGTGACCACTCATTGCTCTAAGACCCTCTGGAACAATTCAGTTATCTTTAACAATTTCTGGAAGACCAACAGTGAGGCTGTCAATCTAATCAGAAGTAGGAAAGAGGTCTGTAACATAGGGCTGCTACTGAGAAACATTGCTTGTTAGACTTTACAGATACAGATTAACAGAGTTGGAAGGGACCTTGTAGGTCATCTAGTTCAACCCCCCCCCCCGCCCCCCCAGCAAACCCCACACCATTTTTGA
>QLTV01020727.1:371380-384579 GCA_003457575.1 Thermophis baileyi
GATGGGGAAGAGAAGTTGGGGAGGGAGACTATGTATGTATGTGTGTATGTATGTATGTATGTATGTATGTATGTATGTACTGTATGTATGTATGTATGTATGTATGTATGTGTTTTTATTTGCATTTATTGCATTTATTTTATTAATCATCCTTAATTATAAATTACTAACTTCTGCTTCTATTTTCTAGCCATTTATAGAATAGGTCCCAAGTTAAATAGTACTCTGTTTTCCTCTTTATCCTTAATTTTCATCATTAACCTGTCCATTTTGGCACATTCTAATATTTTCTTTATTACATTTTCATCTATAGGTATATTTCCATTTTTCCAATTTTGTGCGTACATAATTCTCACTGCCATTATCACATGTAGTATTAAATATGTAATTCTTGTATTGTATTTTGGTCAGGTCCTCTTTTATGATAACACCCAGAAACTTAAAACTGCCACTTGTTCCACTTGGTCTCCATTGATAACCAAGGGCTGGATGTCTGATCTATTCCTTCTGTAGCCCACTATAAGCTCCTTTTCCATACTTCCCAGCTTTTATCAGACCTAGGTGCGAGCTCCTCCATAGGTGCCATCCAATGTTGGTTCTTTGTAGCTTTCCATAAGTCTTTTATCCACTAATATTTTATCTGCGAATCAATAAACAATTCAGTGTGTTTTCCCATGGCATAGATTTTAGGATATTTTGCAATGTTGATTGATTTGATTCATTCTGTGCCATCAAGTTGTTGTCAAATCATAGTGACCACATAGATGGATTTTCCTCCGTAACGATATCTCCCTAACTTTGCAATGTGAGATAATCATTAATTATTTTTCCCTCTAAGACAGATTTTAAAAAATCTATTTGACATTTGATTAATGGGTATGTACTACATATAGACACTCATTAATCAAACATCAGCTATATATTGATAGTTTCCCCTTTTTCTGTTGTTTTATTGGGTTGATTGTTTTTGTAGTTTTTCATGTACGTCTCTTCTTTGTTTTTACACTTTGCAACCTTTTGGTGAAACCTGTTAAGAAATAATAATAAATAGCAAAACAAAAACCATTTAAAAATGACTATAGTGATTTTGATTTGCTAATATGCAGGCCACTACATTTGGCCAAATGTAGTTTTTTTTCCAGATGCAGCTCCATTTACAGTGCATTTCAGTAACCTAAAAATGTGAGGTTGATAGCTTGAATTTCTGTGGCAAGGGCCTTCCAACCCCTGTAAGGTCGCAATTATGAAGTTACTAGGAGCTGAGTTTTACTTGACAAGTATTTTTACGTTTGTTGATATATCAGAATTGTGATTTTTCCATCTTTGGGGTGGGGGGGGGTATTTATTTTGTGGGTGTCTTCAAGTCACTTCAAGGCCATGATGGGATATGCATGAATTTTAAATTGTTTTAATGTCTAATGTTTTAATGTTTTATTATTGATTAGGATGTTTTATAATGTTTTTTATGATGTTTTTAATGTTTTTTTGTTTGTTGTTAAGCCGTCCAGAGTCCTTTGGGAGTTGGGCGGCATACAAATATAATAAATCTAATCTAAATCTTTTGATTCCTGGAAACTGCCTGGAACAATCCTTGCAATTTTTGGGGCAAGATTGTGAAGTGGTTTGCCATTGCTTCCTTCCTAGGGCTGGGAGAGAGTGATTGGCCCAAGATCGCCAAGCTAACTTTGTGCCTAAGGAGGGACTAGAACTCATGTTTTTTTTAGCCTGATGCCTTAATCTTTAGACCAGTGGTCCCCAACCATTCCCGCTTGATGCCCTGGCAGTGTGTGTATTTGTGAGTGGCAGGCACACACGCATACATTTGTGTGAGTGGTGCGTGTGCGCGCCCTCCCCTTGTGTGAATAGAGCTTCGCTCACAAGCGAAGGTAATTGCGTCACGCAAATGGAGCTTCACGCACACACGCTTGCCCATTTCCCCCACAGCCCAGTTTTCAATTGGCCGCAGCCTGGTAGTAGGTCGCAGCCCGGGGGTTGGGGACCCCTGCTCTAGACCAAGCTGGCTCTCTTGCTAAGATGGTGGTGGTGACCCATAGGGCAAGAAAATGTCATTTTAAATTGATACTTGCATTCATTAAGCAATTCTTGGAGAGATAGCAATAGCAATATCATTTAGACTTATATACCGCTTCATAGTGCTTTACAGCCCTCTCTAAGCGGTTTACAAAGTCAGCATCTTGCCCCCAGCAATCTGGGTCCTCATTTTACCCACCTTGGAAGGATGGAAGGCTGAGTCAACCTTGAGTCGGTCAGGATCGAACTCCTGACAGTCGGCAGAATTAACCTGCAATCCTGCATTTTAACCACTGCGCCACTGCGGCTCTTAGAGATGCTTTTATTACAATAGCTATCTGCTTCAGTCTTCTAACCATTGCGCCACCATGGCTCACCACCACGAGATGGTAGACAGATGATAGATATAGACAGACAGACTGATACATGAGAGAGAGAGAGAGAGAGAGAGAGAGAGAGTGAGAGAGAGAGAGAGATGATAGACAGACAGACAGATAGATAGATAGATAGATAGATAGATAGATAGATAGATGATAGATAGATAGATAGATAGATAGATAGATAGATAGATAGATAGATAGATAGATAGATAGATAGATAGAGATAGAAACCATCAAAACTATTAATTATAACTTAGACTTTTATACCACTTCACAGTGCTGCACAGGCCCTCTCTAAGCGGTTTACAGAGTCAGTATATTTCCTCCAACAATCTGGATCCTCATTTTACCAACCTCGGAAGGATGGAAGGCTGAGTCCACCTTGAGCCTGGTGAGATTCAAACTGTCAAATTGCAGTCAGCCGGCAGTCAGCAACTCTAACCACAACACCACCGTGGCTCTTAGAGATGCTTCTATTACAATAGCCATCTGCTTCGGTCTTCACCACATCACCTCCAAAAATCCAGGGAATTCGAGGGGCTTTAAAAAATAGCAGGGCCTAACATTACCTTGGAGAGTCAGTGATGACTCTGACGGATGTCCCATGTTTACGTAAACAAAGACCAAGAATAATCAGGTTGAAGACTTTGACAATGCAATCTTTGCATCTCCTCTCCAAGGTTCTTAGTTCATCAACCCAAGCTCAGTGGCAGGCAAGCACACCCCGCAGAGGGGAAAGAGTTATTTCTGAACTAATTTGGAGAATGGATAGGATGCTGAGACCAAAAGTCCCCGCAGGGCAGTTTACGAGGTCACAGGGCACCAGACTTTGCAGAATAGTCAAAGTATTTGCTCCATCGTGCATCGAGACTTATAGTCAGGATTGGCGCTCTCCAAGAGCAATTCAGAGCAATTACCACCAGAACCTCAAGGTAAAAGCTGACAAAATCGACAACAGTTAAAATGTGTCATTTGGCTTCTCGAAAGCAATCAGCCAAGCCCGCCATCTCCAAACCCTTAGTGGGTTGTCAGTCAGAAAATAAATTAAAGGTTCATTGGGGATGGCACGCAGCAATAAATTTGTCTGGCCTGTCAACATGGAAACAAACAAACAAACAAACAAACAAATAAAGCCTTTGGCTCAGGCCACAATTGTAGCAGGATGGTGGCTAACAGGCAATTCAGCAAGCTGGGGAGGGGGCAAAATTTTGGAAAGCGGTGGCCTGTGGGCCAGATGGTGCTGTCCACCTAACTTCAAAGCAATGCGACAAGGAAACCACAAGAACACTGGGAGATGTTCCCTCTGGATCTTTCCCTTTGGATTTAAAGGGAGTGTGGCAGACTGGATACTAAGTGAAGAATAACAGAATAACAGAGTTGGAAGGGACTTTGAAGAACTTCTAATCCAACCTCCTGCTCAAGCAGGAGACCTTATACAGGCAAGTGGCTGTCCAATCTCTTCTTAAAAACCTCCGGTGATGGAGCATCCATAACTTCTGGAGGCAAGTCGTTCCATTGATTAATTGTTCTAGCTATCAGGAAATCTCTTCTTATTGGTGCGTGATTCTCTCCTTGATTAGTTTCCACCCATTGTTTCTTGTCTTGCCTATAGAATAGAATAGAATAGAATAGAATAGAATAGAATAGAATAGAATAGAATAAGAATAGAATAGAATAATAGAATAATAGAATAATAGAATAATAGAATAGAATAGAATTCTTTATTGGCCAAGTGTGATTGGACACACAAGGAATTTGTCTTGGTGCATATGCTCTCAGTGTACATAAAATAAAAGATACATTCGTCAAGAATCATAAGGTACAACACTTAATGATAGTCCGGGTACAAATAAGCAATCAAATCATATTTGGAAAATAGGTTGATCCCCTGTTCTTTGTGGCAGCCCTTTAGATATTAGAAGACTGCTATCATATCACTCCCTAGTTCTTTTTTTCATTAAACTAGACTAGACATATCCAATTCCCGCAACAGTTCTTCGTATGTTTTAGCCTCCAGTCCAGCGGTGGATTACTCCCGGTTCGGCCCAGTTCTTAGAGCCGGTGGCGGTGGTGGGAGGCTCCGCCCACCCACCCGGGACGCTTCTGCGGATGCGCAGAAGCATCGCATGCGCGCATGAACCAGTAGTAAAGGGTTTTAGAACCCACTCCTGCTCCAGTCCCCTAATCATCTTTGTTGTTCTTCTCTTTCTCACTCTTTCTAGAGTCTCCACATCAGGGGTGAAATGCTCCCGGTTCGGGCGTGCCTGCCGGTGGTTGGAGAGCCAGTAGCGACGGCAGCGCGAGGCTTCGCCCACCCGCCCGGACGCCGCCATTTGGGTTCTTTTACCCTCTGCGCATGTGCAGAACGCTTTGCGCATGTGCAGAGGGTAAAAGAACCCAAAATGGCGGCGTCCGGGTGGGTGGGCGAAGCCTCGCGCTGCTGTCGCTACCAGCTCTCCGACCACCGGCAGGCACGCCCGAACTGGGAGCATTTCACCTCTGCTCCACATCTTTTTTTATATCACGGCAACCAAAACTGGATGCAATATTCCAAGTGTGGTCTTACCAAGGCATTATAAGACAGGGTGGCACAATGAACAACATGCATTGTCACTCTCCCATGGACACCACATTCTACCCATGAAAAAGTCCCCCAAATTCTTTCTCCTTGGAAAGAATTTTTAAAGCAAATTCTCTTTCCTCCAGCAGAATGTGAACTGATCAAAAGAAATACAACCTGTTTATCTGCCAGGGATGTCATCCATCTTTCTCCAGCCTATCAGGAACTTTTGTTTACAAATAAATATTTCCTATGGGTGCAGATTACATCACTTTGACAGGATGCTTGCTTCGGTGGCAGAATTTATGCCCTGTTTTTCAATTGGAAGAGAGATCTATTACTGGCAAAATAGCCAGTCCTCGAAATGATGTCAAGCCAAACTGTTTAGGGAGGTTTGCAACAATCTCACAGCGAAGATGATGGACGGCTTGGAGCTGCAACTTCTAAAGTCAGCTCCGGAGTGAAGAGCATTGTCATCAAATTAGTTCTCTACTAATGAGTTTCTCAAATTGGATGGAATAAACATTCCTTTGGCAACCTATAAATCCATTTTGATTTATTTCAGTTGGACCTGGAATTGCAGGTTTCTAATGTCCCTTACCTAAAGAATGGGTGTACAGTGTAAAATACACATAGAGTGTGTATTTGAATGTGGGCCTTTTTCCAATTTCCGCTTCTCAAGCCCAATGCAGAGCAGAATTTGTATTCCTCCAAAGTCTATTCTGCTCTGGGTTTTGCAATACAATTTATACATACCGTAAAAAAAAAAGTGATGCACCCCTCCTCACATGTTTTAGGTAGACATATAGACTGAGTGTGTGTAGACAAATATATTTTATTCAGGAAAATTGCTCGAGCCAAAGTGTATATAGCAATAGCAATAGCAGTTAGACTTATATACCGCTTCATAGTGCTTTACAGCCCTCTCTAAGCGGTTTACAGAGTCAGCATATTGCCCCCAACAATCTGGGTCCTCATTTTACCCACCTCAGAAGGATGGAAGGCTGAGTCAACCTTGAGCCGGTGAGATTTGAACCGCTGAACTGCAGCTAGCAGTCAGCTGAAGTAGCCTGCAGTGCTGCACTCTAACCACTGCGCCACCTCGGCTGTTAGGAAACGTATATTAGGAAACGTGCATTAAAAAATGAATAATTTTAGAGAAATGTGGCCAAAATGTGTGCTTAATGTGTGTGGGTGTGTGGGTGTTTAAAACTGTTGCAAAAGTGAGTAAGTTTCATTTCATTTTGTTCAGAGATGGGTAACTGTAATTGCAGAAAACACTGTAAGCATGTTAATTATTTCTTTCTTAAGGGAAGGGGAGAAATGATGGTAGATACCTTGCAGGTACGTCCCATGATTTTTAAATTTTTATTATTCCGCAATGTACAGCTTGCAGATAAATGCGTAAAATGTTTCCACTTAATTAGATGGTGCGGGAGACGGAATGGGGTGATCTGAAAGCTCTCTCCATAATCAATTAATCCAGGAGGCCTCTTCACATATTGTGAACTGTGGCAAATCACACCCTTTACAATTGGCTCTGTACAATTTTTAGCCTGAAAGCATTTCCCCAAATAAAAAATGATAAGAGAACTAGGTATGTCCAGGCTATCGAAGAGAAGGATTGGGGGGGGGAGGGGACATGATAAGCTGTCTTCTGGTACTTGAGGGGCTGCCCCAAAGAAGAAGAGGGGGTCAACCTATTCTACGAAGCACCTGAGGGCAGGACAAGAAGCAACGGATGGAAACTAATCCAGGAGAGAAGCAACCTGGAACTAAGGAGAAATTTTCTGGCAGTGAGGACAATTAATCAAAGGAATTGCTTGCCTCCTGGAGTTGTGGGTGCCTCCATCACTGGAGGTTTTCAAAAATAGACAACCATTTGACTGGGATGCCATAAGCTCTCCTACCTTGAGCAGGGGGTTGGGCTAGAAGACCTCCGAGGTCCCTTCCAACCCTATTATTCTATGTATTCTATACAACCCTTGTCATCTTTCTCCGTAGCTGGATTTAGAGGTCCAGGAAACAGGTGACCGTCTTGGTCAGTGAGCCTAAAAGACATTTCTCAAGGGTTTCCTGTCCTACCATTAGTCATCAGGTGATCGAATAGAACTAGAGGCCATACTGGAAGTAGAGCTGTGAGGGACCCAAGGCAAACCTCCCAGGTAAAGTCTCCACACGGGAAGAAAGTTCAGAAATTGAGCTCCTCCATGCTGCAATCTCTCAGAGAGGAGAGAAAAGGGGAGGAGAAGGTATTTCCCTTGGCTCCCTCTCACCACAACATCAGAAAACCTGAGCCCTAGAAGGCCTCCCACAGTCACCACAAAGTATTCCTCCCTTGACTGAGATGACGAGGAGATTGGTAGCAGCTGCTTACTGAGATGACAGGTGACTGGGAGGCAGGAACAGCAAAGGAGGAGGTGGGGATAGCATTATGGTGGTTCCTTCCTTCCTTCCTTCCTTCCTTCCTTCCTTCCTTCCTTCCTTCCTTCCTTCCTTCCTTCCTTCCTTCCTTCCTTCCTTCCTGTTATGGCTCCTGTTAGGGCCTGCAGGCAGGAGTGGAGTTTTAAAGACATGGGATAAGGACTAGGCCACCCTGTGGTGTTGATCCCAAGGCACCCATCTCCCCTGCCTTCATTATTCATACGTCTCTGGGCTACGAAGCTTTAAAATGGTGCTTTGCTTTGTTGAAGCTTCCTGTGAAGCTTCCACATGAAGTGACGTCAGGAACGAACGCCATCTGGTTTGCTTCTTAAAGGCAAAGACACCTGGTTCAACAGTTCCAATTGCCGGAAGACGCTCCCGCGCCTCTTTTTCATCTTTCAGACAGCTGGTGGAAATGAGGATAGAGCCTTCTGCATGAACACAGCAGCATCAGCCTTCTTTGGGGGTTTGGGAATTAGTGGCCAAGGCTTCAGGAGATGAGAAGCACCTCATCAAGAAGAAATATGAGGCCTGTTTGCTTCAGTTCAGGTGCGTTGCCTTGCCTCCTTGAAACAAAGTGCTCTGTTGCCTCTCCATCTCCCTAATAAATAGTGCCAGCAGCTTGTAGAGCAGAGAGGAATATAGATTTATAGACCCTAATGGGCAAGGGTGCCATTTTGTCTGATGGCTAAATCGTGTGTGCAAATTGCGCAGCCAGGATGTGAAATGGAATGCACATTTTTTTTTTAAAAAAAGAAAAAGTCACCCAAAAGATTAACACAGGGAGAGATGAGCCATAAACTCTGTTCGGAGACCTTCTGGTGAAGGACAGGAGGAGAAGGACTTCTTGGGGCAGGGAAGTGTCTGAAGACTCTATTTGGACAAGGGCAAAGAAGAAGGCAGAGCCAGAACTGAAACGGAACCTGATTTGCTTTAATTGGCATTTAAAAAAAAACGATTAGACTTAAATGAGTTGATTTAATGCTCTGATATGTAGCGTCATGTGAGGAAATGACAGTCTGGTGGCTGATTTTGGAGGCCTTATGACAGGGGTCTCCTAACTTGGCAACTTGAAGACTTGTGGGCTGGGGAATTCTGGGAGTTGAAGTCCACAAGTCTTCAAGTTGCCAAGTTAAGAGACCCCTGCCTTATAAGATTCAGTTATGGACGTTGGGTGAGATATGCATTCCTGCCTCATAATGTGGATTTCTGGTCAAGGATGATCACCATTGGAATGAAAGTGGTGACCGGTGAAGGCTTGTTCAATAAATTTATTTATTTAGCATATGGCATAACATACACGGGCTTGCAAGGTATATTAACTTTTCACCTAAATTAAAAACACAGTAAAATATAGCAATAGACTTAGACTTATATACCACTTCACAGTGCTTTCCAGCCCTCTCTAAGCAGTTTAGAGAGTCAGCATTTTGCCCCCATCAATCTGGGTCTTAATTTTACTGACCTTGGAAGGATGGAAGACTGAGTCAACCTTGAGCCTGGTGAGATTCGAACTGCCAAATTGCAGGCAGCCGGTGATCAGTAGTAGCCTGCAGTACTGCACTCTAACCACTGTGCCACCGCCGCTCTTATGAATGATTCAAATATGAATGTTAAAAAGACTTATATTCAGATACCAATGTCTAGGTCATCTAACCATTGAAGCACGGCATCATTTATCTGAATGAAATCAGAAACTCTTCAATAAATATAATTTTTTTTATTGGCCAAGTGTGATTGGACACACAAGGAATTTGTCTTGGTGCATATGCTCTCAGTGTACATAAAAGAAAAGATAAGTTCGTCAAGAATCACAAGGTACAACACTTAATGATAGTCATAGGGTACAAATAAGCAATCAAATCATATTAGGAACCAGTCAATGTAAATCGTAAGGATACAAGCAACAAAGTTACAGTCATACAGTCATTAGTGGGAGGAGATGGGTGATAGGAACAATGATGTGCTATTATAGGCTAGGTGAAAATACCTTGGGAATTAACTCCCTCTGCAATCTGAAGCCAGTGCTAGCAGCAAATCCATATATGACATGCTCATATTTTGTTTGGCATGAGGTCAGTTACCCATGCTCCTAGCAAATGCTCCTTCACTTATTTTGTACCGCACATTAGCATCCAGGAAACATTATGGTTCTGCAAAGCTTTTGAATGGGTGCTTCCCAAAGAGAGGGAGTCAAGCTATTCCCCCAAAGCACCTGAGGGAAGAACAAGAAGCAATGGATAGAAACTAATCAAGGAGATAAGTAACCTAGAACTAAGGAGGAATTTCCTGACAGTGAGAACAGTTAATCAGTGGAATGACTTGCCTCCAGAAATTGTGGGTGCTTCATCACTGGAGGTTTTAAGAAGAGATTGGACAACCATTTGTCTGAAATGGTCAAGGGTAGTGGTTCTGGAGGGATGCGAAGGCTTGAAGAAATGTTATGATTTAAATCTTGAGTCACTTCCAACTCTGTTATTCTTAAATATGATGTGGGTTTTGGTGAAAAAATACTGATTTTTTTTCTGGGGGTGGGTGGGTAGGAACTGCATTCTTGACCCATAAGGAGGAATGTTCTGATGATAAAAGAAATGAGTGGAGCAGTCTACATAGTGAACATTGTGCCCCTCGAGGTGAGATCTGCACCCACCCTCTTGGCCTTCCATAAAAGCTTCAAAACCTGTCTCTTCTGATTGTCCTGGGCCCTAATGAGGGCCTTCCACATTGGAGGTGATTATTGGACTAGGATGAAGATCCACCTCAGAGTATGCTAGTTTTTGTTTTTTAACTTGTTTCATTCTGTTTATTTCATATTTATCGATCACACTTTTTGCATCTTTGTTGTTTTATGATGTACTAGTAGCTGGATACCTGTGCTTCACTACGAAACTATGTGATCGGGCTTGATAAATTGACAGTTAAAGCTTGAAAATTAATGAGTAGTTACAATCGGGCTTGATACATTGATATCTAAAGCTTGAAAATGTATGTAGAATGTGTAACTCCTTAGCATCAAAGCATGTTAATATAAGGCAACTGGCAGTTGGAACAGAGTTCTTTTCAGGTGGGGAGAGGGAGTAGAATGTCTAAACTCCTAGCCCGCAGGCTGGATGAGTCACGTGCTGGCCACGCCCAGTTTAGCGAAGGGGTAGCATCAGAGCGTGTCAATGTAAGGCAACTGGCAGTTGGAACAGAGTTCTTTTCAGGTGGGGTGTGGGAGTAGAACGTCTAACTCCTTAGCATCAGAGTGTGTTAATATAATACTGTATAAGAAATACTAATGATCTGATGGTCATTTTGAAAAATCCTTTCTTAGCGAGCACCTAGGAGCCAAGAGGAACATACGTGCCAAGTTTCAAGTTTGTAGGCTTTACAGTTCTGGAGATTTTGTGATGAGTGAGTGGTATTGGCTTTTATATATATATAGATGTAAGCCTCCCAGAGTCACTTGACAATGAGATGGGTGACATATACATTTAATAAATAAATTTCCTTGGAGGGTTCATTCAAGTTACCAATTAGAGATGACTTAGTGGGCTCTTGCACTTAGCAGGAGATTGGACTAAAGGACATCAGAAGCCCCTTCCAACTTGCGTATCGATGTTTGGTTGAAAAAGGAGTCCTGTGATGTTACACAAGTCAAAGGGACTTCCAGGTTGAATACATACTCCTGTAGTAGTCCTGTATGTATAGCTTGGGTGAGTACAGGCTAGGTTTCTCACCTCCCTAAACTGTTCTATGCATGAGAGTCTCCCGTCTTTTTCCTAGCGATGCTTTGCCCAAAACACACTCAGCAGCCAGCATTTAATTATCTTTGATTTATGGAATCGTATCTTCAGAAGCCCAGTGTGGTCTTCCTCTGAGCAAAGCAGGGGTTTTGATTGGAGCAAGAATCTTTGTGCCACGTCTGACACTGTCAAAGACAAATGGAAGAGGGGAGGAAAGGGAGTAAGGAAGGACTTTGGAGTATTTATCATCTGAAAACAGAAATGCTTTGTTTTGTTTGTTTGGGTCTATGAGGTCAGGAGACCAAAACATATGAAGAACCGTTGCAGGAATTGGACATGGTTAGTCTAGTAAAAAGAAGGACTAGAGGTGACATGATAGCAGTGTTCCAATATTTGAGGGGCTGCCACAGAGAAGAGGGGGTCAACCTATTCTCCAAAGCACCAGAAGGCAAGACAAGATCAATGGATGGAAACTAATCAAGGAAAGAACTAACCTAGAACTAAGGAGAAACTTCCTTACAGTGAGAATAGTTAACTAATGGAACAGCTTCCCTTCAGAAGTTGTTGGCGCTCCATCACCGGAGGCTTTTAAGAAGAGACTGAAATGGTATAGGGTCTCCTGCTTGAGCAGGGGCTTGGACTAGAAGACCTCCAAGGTCCCTCCCAAGTCTGTTATTTTGTTGTTGTTGTTATCTCTTTATTCATTAAACATGAAACTCAGTCAACTGAACATTTAAAAATGTATCACAAATATCATTGACTGGCGCTGATGGTTGATACGGGTTGCTGCCAGCATCCTAGGTATCAACCAAGTATCTTCTTAAAATGTATGATGTTCCGAGTATCGCAGTCTTTTGCAGTTCCGCTGGTGTTATAGCAGGAAGTTGTAATTTCTTGATGTAGTTTGTAAAACTCTTGGACATGGTACCAAGTGCCCCAATGACAAGGGGGGAGGGGGGGGGGGGGGGGAAGGGGGGGGGGGAGGAGGGGGAGGAGTGTTATGATGATGACGATGACGATGACGATGACGATGACGATGACGATGATGATGTCTCTCTCCAATCATGTTTTCCTTGAAAGGAGCAAGAAAAAAAATCTTTCATATTAGCTGATTACAATCATATTCAGAGAAATGCCAAATGTGTTGGCCACCTTCTTTTCCCCAAGATATCCCAGATATCAAAAACATGAGTTCTTTGGATGGGCTATCAATTCTCCATCTAGCTCCAATTGCTTTGGAGGAAATAACCACATGCAAGCCTCCACTCTGGGCAACAATTGAAGGTTTTGCAGTGGGTTCTCACCATGATCTGGAAGACTTACTTCACAGCCATGATTCCCCCCCCCCTCTATTCCTAAAATGTTCAGAGGCTAAGCTTCCCAAGGATGCCGAAAGACTAGAGAGAAATGTATGAGTTGCTGTCATATTCTTGATATTATTGCATTGTTGCATTGGGTAAGGCTACAAATGGAACCCTAACAAAACCCACTATGAACTCTGGGTAGATGTGACCAGACCCCATCCAAAATGCATCATTGCGGAGTCCTTTTCCCTTCCACTATAATCAAGCTAAACAAAGAGAAACCAAAAATAGAAAATGAACATGTCATTCAGGTGAAATATATGCATTTTTTAACTTTAGAAAGTGGCTACTTCATAGATTTGGGTTTGTTTTTTTATTCACTCATTCTTATGAGTGAATAAAAAAATATTGTTCTTTCTGCGCCAACTCAGGAAGCTCAAACTGCCCAAGGAGCTGCTGATTCAGTTCTACAGAGGAATTATTGAGTCTGTCATCTGTACCTCCATAACTGTCTGGTTTGGTTCTGCAACCCAACAAGACAGACACAGACTTCAGAGGATAATCAGAACTGCAGAAAAAACAATTGCTACCAACCTGCCTTTCATTGAGGACCTGTATACTGCACGAGTCAAAAAGAGGGCTGTGAAAATATTTACAGACCTCTTACATCCTGGACACAAATTGTTTCAACTTCTACCCTCAAAACGACACTATAGGGCACTGCACACCAGAACAACTAGACACAAGGTCAGTTTTTCCCGAATGCCATCAC
>QLTV01020727.1:384637-399624 GCA_003457575.1 Thermophis baileyi
TACTATTATTCTTCTCTTATTACTATAACCATGTTGCTTGTATCTTTCAATTTATATTGTTTTTGTTTCCTAGTACGATTTGATAGCTTATTAGTAACCTTCACTATCACTAAGTGTTGTATCTTTTTATTCTTGATGAATGTATTTTATTCTCCTTATGTACACTGAGAGCATATGCACCAAAGACAAATTCCTTGTGTGTCCAATCACACTTGGCCAATAAAGAATTCTGTTCTGTTCTATTCTAAATGATTATAAGGAGTTATAGAGTTCAGTTCTGGCAATGGGAGGAGTAGCAGCCTTTCTTTCCCTCCTACTGTCCCTTGGACCAGGGGTGAAATACAGCAGGTTCTAACAGGTTCTGGAGAACCGGTAGTGGACATTTTGAGTAGTTCGGAGAACCGGCAAATACCACCTCTGGCTGGCCCCAGAGTGGGGTGGGAATGGAGATTTTGCAATATCCTTCCCCCAGGAGTGGGGAGGAAATGGGGATTTTGCAGTATCCTTCCCCTGGAGTGCGGTGGGAATGGAGATTTTACAGTATCCTTCCCCCAGGAGTGGGGAGGGAATGGGGATTTTGCAGTATCCTTCCCCTGGGGGGGGGGGGGAAGGGGGGTTTTGCAGTATCCTGCCCCTGGAGTGCGGTGGGAATGGAGATTTTACAGTATCCTTCCCCCAGGAGTGGGGAGGGAATGGGGATTTTGCAGTATCCTTCCCCTGGAGTGCGGTGGGAATGGAGATTTTACAGTATCCTTCCCCTGGAGTGGGGAGTGAATGGAGATTTTGCAGTATCCTTCCCCTGGAGTAGGGTGGGAATGGAGATTTTGCAATATCCTTCCCCCTGGAGTGGGGTGGGAATGGAGATTTTACAGTATCCTTACCCTGCCATGCCCACCAAGCCACACCACGCCCACCAAGCCACGCCCACAGAACCGGTAGTAAAAAAAATTGGATTTCACCACTGCCTTGGACAAGTCTTCTTCCTCTTTTTAGGAGAAGAGTAGAAGGTAGAAAAGAAGCCTGGTTAACCTATGATTGAGATTTGGGCAGAAGTTGTCCTTCTCCCTCAAGAGAGATGGGGTATCTGATGATTGGAGCAATACTTGGGAAGTGATGATTTCAAGCTTTGGAAGAACTGTCTGGAAACTGACTGTTGATGGGATATTCTTGATTTTAGAGTTCAGACCGAGTAGGTTTTGATTATATTGTCTGATGTAGCTATTCTGACTTTTGATCTTGGACTATTTGAATAGCCTTTTGGCTTGTGTGGACTCTGGAACAGGATATTGATCAAGAATAGTCTTTCAATTGATGTTACATTACGATGTAGCATCAGTTCAAAGGTTATTCTTGGTCAACATCCTGAAAATAAAAGTTTGAATCAGAGAAAGGGAGAGCGGGAAAACAAACCTACCATCTTATTTTCAACATTTACTCAAAGCCAGAAGTCCATATCTCTTTTAGGAAGAATAAATACTTCTTCAACACAGAGAAAAGACTGTTCCTTAGTTGAGATGCATGCTAGTTTTAATAATTTATATTCTAAAACTGTTTTGACCCTTACTACAAACTGGAAAATAAATATTTATTTGATTTAGGGGCAAATTTCCAATTAGAATGTAATTATTTTCAAATTATGTATTACTGAGTCATCACAAGTTTCATTATAATAAGTTACATAACAGTGAACAAACAAACCCCAAGGATTAGGCTGCTAATTAGCTGTTTAATGTTAATATGGGGCTTTGACACTTTTTGCATCCATAAAGCTACTATTCCACTTAGGTGCAAAGTGCTGTAAGCAACTGCCAATTTATTAGAAATGATGGGGGTTAATCATGCTTATGAAATATAAGATGAAGAGGAAAAAAAATATGTTCCATGTTTTTCTGGAGTTAGGAATGCCTATGTAAAGTCAGTATTACTTTTAAGGTCCTCTGGTGGATGGATCTCATCGCGAGAATGTTTAGCCTGTTCTTACAACTTTTGGAGGCACAATGTTTCTTGGGATGGAGATGGTTGCAATGGGGGCGGTTTGGTTGAGCAAGACTGGATTTTCTGAGTAATTTCCTCCCAGGTACTGAAGTCATTTTGGCAGTTTATGGAGATTCCCAGTCATCCAGGTCACGGCTGTCCCAATGGTGCTTTTTCAAGAGGCATCCAGACTTTCTGAAGAAGCTTCTTGGACGAGAAGCGAAAAGTCTTCTCCAGAAAGTCCGGATGCCTCTTGAAAAAGCACCTTTGGGGCATTTTGGGAGTTGTTTTCAAGTTTGTGTGAAGACTACTGATATCATCCTACCAAGGAGCAACATCTGAGTGGCTTTGTTTGGTCTCAGAAGTCAACCGTATTGATTAATATTTAGAAGGATGTCTCTTCTGATAGAGCTTCCTGTAGGCTAAACTGAAAAGTTGTAAGAGCCATCTGGCAGAATGGTTTCACTTCTGAGTCATTGCCAAGAAGACTCCATGGTTGGGGCCATGAAGTCACCAGGGTTCAATTTAAGAGAACTTTAAGGCTACTTTAAGGCTTTTCTTACCATTTTTTATTCTTTTACTACTACAAAGTGAGGGGAGACCATGATTTAGAGCCACTTATTTCGAAAGAAAGGGGACTGAAGTCACTAAGGTCTTCTCTGCCACTGTATCTTTGGCCCAGAGATGTGTACAGCTTCTCCATCCTGATGAGGTTCTACAAGGCATTGAGGACCTGGTGGTTCAGCCCCAGTAAGATGTTATTTTGTAATATGTGCTCTTTCTGGATATGCGTAATCTGTTTCTCTTTTATTGTTTCTCTGGTTAGAATGCAGTACTGCAGGCTACTTCTGCTGCCTGCCAGCTGCCTGCAAATTTGGCAGTTCGAATCTCACCAGGCTCAAGGTTGACTCAGCCTTCCATCCTTCCGAGGTCGGTAAAATGAGGACCCAGATTGTTGGGGGCAAGATGCTGACTCTGTAAACCGCTTAGAGAGGGCTGTAAAGCACTGTAAAGCGGTATATAAGTCTAAGTGCTATTGCTAAGTGGGAAGGAAAGAAGGAAGGAAGGAAGGAAGGAAGGAAGGAAGGAAGGAAGGAAGGAAGGCAGGCAGGCAGGCAGGCAGGAAGGAAGGAAGGAAGGAAGGAAGGAAGGAAGGAAGGAAGGAAGGACGGACCGTGGTGGAACCTTGGCACAGAACATTCATGGAACAATTGGCCATTGCCAACCACAGTAGCAAAGCAATATCTAGAAACAGAATTCTGTTTTGGTCCATTCAGCAATGAGTAGCGTAGCCAAGAATGATGGCTATATCCTAAAATGATGGGTGTTTTCATGTGATGCAATTTAACAACTTCTGCTCACTGGAGAATTCTTGATAGGCTGAGGTGGCCTCACAGTATAAATCTTCGTGACCCCAATGAAGCTGTTTTGGTCAAAAAATGTCAATCAGAAACTCACCTTTCATTCAATAGATCTGTTTCTCAAACCTGGTAGTAAATTTATTATCTGTCACCATTCCTCTGATCGCTATTTATTACTCCAGGAGGCCTCCAGTAATGCTGCCTTTATCTCTGTAATGGTACTTTAAGGACCATAAATTACAGGCATGTGTTGAGGGAATTTGGTGAACCCTTGCATAGGATTATCAGAAGATTTTGAAAGGGTTTCTAGCCCTCATCGATTCAGAAGGACCTGGGAAAACAATAACAAACAACACGTGTGGCACATCTCAGGGCTAAAACACAAAGCAGTATGGATTCAAATTGATCTGGTATTCATATTTGTCAGTTTTTTTAAAAACATAAATGAGGGCCCAGCTTGTTGGGTGCAATAGGCTGGCTCTGTAAACCGCTTAGAGAGGGCTGTAAAGCACTGTGAAGTGGTATATAAGTCTAAGTGATATTGCTATTTTCCCGCTTTTTTTTATTATTATGTAAGGTACCCAAAGTTATCTGGAGTTAGATGCTTTTTAAATCAATACACATAATACCCTGCAACATCTGAGAACTACCTACGAACGCAGGCAAAACAAGTATTGTGTAATATCTAGTTTTCTGCACCGTCCCAATACTGTCATCTTATTAGTGAAACCTGCATCTTTCTTTCTGTGACCCTCCAAATGAATCTTCCTGTGGGAACCTCCCCCACCTCCTAGAAGAATGAACTATTTTGAGAAATATTAAAAAAAAAGCAGGATAAAATGTTTCCCCTAGAAGAGAAATACAAATATTAAGGGAGACAGAAACTAAGAGCCTCAGCACCCTGCCCCCAAGCAGATACTGAGCTGGCGCAGCTTTAGAAATGCAGATTTGGTAATCCATTACTGCCTGCAGCAAGGTCTGGCTCTGAACAAAGGTAGGGTTAGCCTTCAGCCACAATAGGAATTGCCCAACAAGCCCCTTCATTGCATCAGCAGACCAAGCTTCAACCAAGCTCGGCTCAGAGCTAGCTATGACCCCTACAACAGCCAATAGAATATATGTTCTTGCACAGGAATAGGAAGTTCAAGTGCAAAGCCCAAGAGATGGTATAAATGCCCCTCTCTCTCAACTCCATGTCGTCAGCTGCACTCACGCGCTTGGTGGTTCTGCTTCACCATTAAAACCTTCTTTCCAATCTGCCTCCATGTTTCCAGTGTTTTTCTCCCAGCTTGGAACTGAACCCAGATGGATATTTCTTCCAACAATTCCTAAACAAGTTCTGGTAGGAGACTGAGATACAACAGCAGATGGCTGTTTCCCTGACCACTGATAGGAACAGAACTCAGTGGTAATGATAAACGGATCATATATATATATATAAAACTGTGAGCCCTCATCTCACTCAACCCCTCCCTTTAGCTTCGCCCACATCTGGAAAGAAAGCAGCCGCCATTTTTTAGACTTCCTTTGACATTCAAAGAGATTTTTTCCAATCTCCGAAATTGCCTTTGCATCTCTGGGAAGCCGTGCAAAGGCACTTTATTTAATTCAACCTCCAACAGATTTGAAGGTTCAATTCAAAGGGCTAATTTGATACTGTCACTTTCCAATTGAATCATCCCTTTGAAGCTCCTAAAGCATGTCACATGCCTTGAAGTCAAACGTCCAAGAAATGCTGAAGCAGTTGGGTGTAATTTATGGAAATGGCGGGCATCCCGTTCTGCTGCAGTCCTACATTGCGGGACCCGCAGACAACAAGGTGGAAGAAACGAGTCCCTCACTCTTTGAAATCAGAATTAGATCAAAAGATTAGATTTAAAACCACCTTCATGATCATCTGCAATGCCATTACCCCTGGCCCATTTTTTGTTAAGTTTCCTGGGTTAAATTAGCATACGGGTGCAGTTAACAATAAGTGGTTCAATTATAAGGTGACCAATAAATTGCATTTGCTAAATGCCAACCTTTTTTTCTTGCACATCTTTTGTGCTGTGGGGTATGTAATTATTAGCAGGCAGAACACTGAATATCGTCCTTGCTTTCAGAGAGATTTGCTACGTTATCTGCTGGCCTATGAAAAGGACTGGAGCTCTGCTATGAAAAGAGTTGGTAACTGTCAGTATGTGAGAGTTCATGAATTGGGATAGACATGGTAACAGGTCAGCCAATGGGGACTGTTTGGTGACCCAGACGGCTCGGAGCCTGGGCGTGGTTTAGGTTCACTGATCTGTATATATATGAGTGCCTCTGTATTATATAGCTTCTGTGCTTCTGTGAATATTACTTCTGTGCTTCTGGATTCTGAGTTCTGGTTCTGGCTTCTGCTGTATGGTATTGTATATAAAGAAGTTTCTTATATAAATGAATCCTACTGAGTTATTAACTTGTGTGCTGGTTGGATTGCTGCAAACTCTGACAGTAACTTTCTGCAAACTAAAATGTACTAACATGAATGAGAGCCAAGTAGTAGTGAAGACAGGATACAAAGTGGGAGTCTGTGAGTTCTAGTCCTGCCCTTAGGTATGAAAGCTGCCTAGGTGATCTTGGACCAATCACTTTCATCAGCCCTAGGAAGGAGGCAATGGCAAACCACTTCTGAAAAACCTTGCTCAAAAAAGAGCAGAGATTTGTCCGAATGAATTGAAACTACACACACACACACACACAACACAAACAGAGAGAGGAGGGTGGGGCGAAATAGAGAGAGAGAGAGACCACTTGAACACCATCAACACTGACAAATTCACCATCAGTCAATTGCAAAAGGTAGCTTATGTTCTGCGACAATACCTCTAACACCATCAAATATCAACATCTGCCTATTCCAGGTGCTTTGAAAAGGCTCCATAGGTGGATAAAAATGCCAAATCCAATCTGAACATCTGGCTGACTGTGTGATGACATATAGATATAGATTGGACTAGAAGACCTCAAAGGTCCCTTCCAGCTCTATTCTATTCTAGATAGCGCTTAGATATATATATATATGTCATCCTCATTCATCAGTCTAGCCCAGGGGTCTGCAACCTGCGGCTCTGGAGCCGCATGTGGCTCTTTCATCCCTCTGCTGTGGCTCCCTGTCACTCAAAACATGCATCACAACCGCCAATGTGCGACACCCTCCGGCACGTGATTTATTGAGCTTTTCGACCCATCTTTTTTTTGGGAGTTCAAAATGTTTTTGTTGCATGCAGAAATAAAAATGTGTTTTCTCTGTAGCAGTTCATTGATTACATAAATGCAACACACTATAGTTTTTTTTATACATAGCATAAAGGTAAAAAAATGATATGTGCAGTGTTATCTTCATTTTAGATGTCAAAAGGTTTTTGTGGCTCCCGGTGTTTTCTTTTCTGTGGGAAACGGGTCCAAATGGCTCTTTGAGTGTTTAAGGTTGCCGACCCCTGGTCTAGCCTTTGTCTAGCCACTGCAGGATGAAGAACTCTTGCAACCAATACGGTCATGAGCTTTCTTTTGCCAATTGGGCCCACAATACTTGCTAATGTCTCCATCTTCTTTTAGGTCTCTTTTGTGGATGCTTTTTATCAAGCGGGATCCATTCTATGACTGCCTTGGTCCACCTGCCCTCGGTTCGTCTTGCTGTATGACCAGCCCATTTCCATTTCAATTCTTTTACTCTCTTGATGATATCGTATATTTTTTGTTTGTTCTCTAATCCAAGTGCAGATCTTTCTGTCTTGTCTTGTGATGCCAGGCATGTATCTTTCCATGGCTCTTTATGCCACTCGTAGCTTTTGTATCGATTGTGAGGTTAGTGTCCATGTTTCACAGGCATATGTTAGAGCAAGTAGCACACACCGATCAAAAACATTTCAGGGGGAGGTGGTTCTTGAAAATTATGCTTAACTTGCTGAATGCCTGCCAACCATATTGTGGTTGTGACCAGCATGTGGGTAGCAAATATAGATGTAGATGTAGATTTGGTTGTAGATTTAGATAGGTATAGGTATAGGTACAGGTATAAGAGAGAGGGAGAGGGAGAGGGAGAGGAGGGAGAGGGAGAGGGAGAGGGAGAGGGAGAGGGAGAGGGAGGGAGGGAGGGAGAGAGAGAGAGAGAGAGAGAGAGAGAGTGAGAGAGAGAGAGAGAGAGAGGGGAGTAACCTGAGGGCAAGAAATAAATGGCATTCAGCAAAACATTTCCAAATAGTTGCCCAATTGCAAAGCAAATGGACAGGTCCAGCCCATTTCCTCCTTCTACTCCATCTCTGTAGAAGGAGCCAGATTTTTCCTCTGTTAACATTTGCTGGAGATCGACCCCTGATCCACCCTCAAAGCCAAGGGGTTCAGCATTGAGGCTTACCAAAGGCTAACAAGGGTTGAAGATTTAGCCTGCAGGGATCCTACTTCCTCCCCAGTCCCTGTTCTCCTCCCCTCCTTCTTTCCAAACGGTTCATGTTTTATTCCTTTCAGCTTTTCTCTCCAGCCAAGCTGTCGGGCTGCTCTGCATCGCTGTGGCATGAATGTCTTTGGAACCCGCGCCACCCAAACGTGAAATCCCACCATTTGGGAAGGCAATAACATAAGCATTTGAACTCAAGATGAATTATCAGGCCATTTGCCTTTCAGCATCCTTATGTAAAATGCTTGTATGCAGAGGCAATTATATAGAACGGAGGTGGGTTACCTGGCACTTAAAATAAAATGCCAGGTAAATGCTTTATTTAGTGTGCTTTCCTCCAAAACCGTTTTCAGCAGGCAGAATGCGAAGAGACTGGCACTTGGTGTAAAAAAAAAACACCTTTTGCCATCTGCCAATGTCAAGGCATTACTGATGGATGCCAGTTAGAGGGGGTGGTTCCAGATCAGTGGCTACTACATACTCAAATTTCAATTAAAACACTGCACTCGGGTGATCCAGATTCTGCTAAAAATAAAAAGGAGAGAATCGGTCCTGCAGTTTGCATGAATTATGGAAATATCCCATCACTTTCTTTCTTCTCTCTCTCTCTCTCTCTCTCTCTCTCTCCCTCTCTCTCTCTCTCTCTCTCACACACCTCTTTTAAACGATGCAACAGGCAAAAGTGTTGACAAAGCAAAGGGAAAGAACAAGGGGGTATATTTGTCTGTTTCTGTAAACTGGGACACACTGGGAAGAAATCCAAATTCCTAGCTGACAAAGATGAAATATGTGCTTTTTTACTAGGGAAGAAGAACACAGTTGTAGGCTAAACAAGGACGTACCGGAGTTTCCATAGATAGAAGAAGAGCAGGCAGAAGCTGGGGGTGGCGTCAAGAGAGTATTAAGCCTAGCATCGTTATGTTCCCACAAATGGTCCAAGTCCAATTTCTCTTGAATTCCGTTAACTTTTATCTAACGCCAATTTAGTCATGACCTGTGGTTGACTAGATTTTTGTGTACAGGCATGAGCAATAAATCATCTTAACTGGAACTTAATGTGTGATCCCGATTCTTCATGCCTGAAACCTTTCAGTTCCCACTAAACCATGGATTGTTTTAACACTGCCTTGTTGACCAAACCATTATGGCTTGTTTCATCGCTGTACATCATTGTAAGTTCTAAGCCCTGTTTATAAACCACAATGATTTAGTTCAGATATCATATATTTAGTTCACTTAGCCAAGGAAAACAAAAAAGGTGACTTTGTTGAATGCTTGAAGTCAAGAGCATGCAGGATTCATCAATTTGTATTGTTCCCATTCAGTGGAAATCAACCCCAGTAGGTTATTTCTTCTAGAGGTCAGAGCAAATCAAAGAGCCATCAATTGTAAAATTTGAGGAGCTTGTTTTTTCTCAGTTAGTTGATAATGGGTAGGCTACATACTGTTGTCAAACTACAATTCCCAGAATTTTTGGCCATGCTACCTATGCTTAGTGAAGTTTGAGTTAAGTTGTAGATTGCCTTCCTCTATAATAAATAATGTTATTATTCTTATTGCTGTCTCCTTGGTCTGTTGTCAGCATTACATGGCTTTGTTTTCAGGTTCTATTTCACAGAGAATAGCAGTCTTGTTTGAAGGCATCTTTACTTGAAGAACTGTCAAATCCAAGTCTGGTACCAAAATCAGACCTCATAAAACAAAATGAATTGGGGTTTTCATTTCAATCACCAGGAGACCCTGAGTTCTAGTCCCGCTTTAGGTATGAAAGCTGACTAAGTGATTCTGGGCCAATCACCAGGAGACTGTGAGTTCTAGTTCTGCCTTAAGCATGAAGCCATCTGGGTGCCTTTGAGCCAGTCGTTCTCTCTGAGCCCTAGGAAGGAGGTAGCGTCAAACCACTTCTGAAATCTTGGTAAGAAAGCTGCAAGGACTTACCCAGTGGTGAAATCCTACCGGTACGCCCCTGTTTGGGCGTACCGGTAGTGGCGGCTGCCGATGGTTTGGAGAACCGGTAGCGGCGGCAGCGCAAGGCTCCGCCCACCTGCCCGGACGTCACCATTTTCTTGTTTTTAACCCTCTGCGCATGCGCAAAGCCTTCTATGCATGCGCAGAGGGTGAAAAAGCGTGCGTGATGGTGGCATGCGCTCACGCGCGCTCGCAGAGTGCGCGCTTCCAAAACGGTAGGGAAGTTAAGTAGATTTCACCACTGGACTTACCCATGCAGTCACGGAAAGTCAGCAATGAGTCAGAGGCACAAATAAATAAAATACAGTGCAATATCCTTTTTTTAAAAAAAAATCTGTACTTTTTTATTAATTAACATTGTCTTTTGTTTTCGGTTTGGCTGATTACACATGGATATAAAAATCCAGACCCAGTGGTTTGATAAAAGCTAAACCACACAGGAGAGGAGGAGAGGAGAGGATTGGAAGGAGGAGAGAGGAGGAGAGGAGAGGAGAGGAGAGGAGAGGAGAGGAGAGGAGAGGAGAGGAGAGGAGAGGAGAGGGGAGGGGAGAGGAGAGGGGAGAGGAGAGGAGAGGAGGAAGAAAGGAGGAGAGGGGAGGATAGGAAGAAGGAGAGAGGAGTAGAGGAGATAAGAGGAGAGGAGAGGAAAGGAAAGAAGAGGAAAGAAGGAGAGGGGAGGGGAGAGGAAAAAGGAGAGGAGAGGATTGGAGAGGAGAGGAGAGGAGAGTATTGGAAAGGGGGGGGGGATATGCTGATCTACCAGAGACACAGAGAACAAACTGATAAAGCACCAATTATTCAGATCATAGCTGCAATATAAAAGGCATAACTTTTAGCTCCATAATCAAGCGAATAAGGTCCTTTATTCCAAGTACTTAGATGGTTCCACTTGAGAAATTTAATTTAAAGCCAAACAGTTCAATAAAGAAAGTTATTAATAGAGTGGAAACTTACTGGTGTCTTGCTATGTTCATTGGAAAATCGGAAGCTAGAAGGTCTGAAATAATCAGCGTGTTCACCAAAAGGGTTGCTGATGTAAAAGGACTAGTAAAGGGAGGCTTACTACAGTAGCAATAGCACTTAGACTTATATACCACTTCACGGTGCTTTACAGCCCTCTCTAAGTGGTTTACAGAGTCAGCCTCTTGCCCCCAACAATCTGGGTCCCCATTTTACCCACCTCGGAAAGATAGAAGGCTGAGTCAACCTTGAGCCTGGTGAGATTCGATCTGCCAAATTGCAGGCAGCCGGCAGTCAGCAGAAGTAGCCTGCAGTACCGTATTTTAACCACTGCGCCACCGTAGGAGAAACTACAGTTAGGTGAGGTCATCTTTCCCCATCTATACTTACCAACTTCGTGACTTCTGGTTGGCCATTGTAGGGATGTTCCACAGGACATGGTAAAAATAAATGTCAAGATGGTAGTTGTGACAGTGTATTCATGCTTGTAGAACTCCCCCCTCCCCCCTCTATCTCTCTTCAGACTCCCCTGGACTCGTGTTTAATGGCTTGATGGATACAATAGGCCTTTAGCTTGGTCTAGCGGGGATCTTCTGTTCTTACCTGCTCCTGGGGGAAAGTTGAATCAAATAATAGCGTTAGAAGGAACCTTCTAGTCAAACCTCTTTCTCAAGCAGGAGATCCCATACCATTCTGGACAATGGCTATCTGATCTCTTCTTAAAAACCTCCAGTGATAGAGCACCCACAACGTCTGGAAGCAAGTTGTTCCACTGATAATTGTACTTACTGACAGGAAATTTCTTCTTCTAGGTTGGATTTGTCTTTAATGATCTTCCACTTGTTACTTCTTCTCCTGCCCACAGGTGCTTTGGAGAATAGGTCGACCCCCTCCTCTTTGTGGCAGCCCCTTGGATAGCAATAGCACTTAGACTTATATACTGCTTCACAGTCCTTTACAGCCCTCTCTAAGCAGTTTACAGAGTCAGCATCTTGCTCCCAACAATCTGGGTCCTCATTTGACCCACCTCGGAAGGATGGAAGGCTGAATCAACCTTGAGCCAGTGAGGATCGAACTGCCAAATTGCAGGCAGCCGGCAGGCAGCAGAAGTAGCCTGCGATACTGCATTCTAACCACTGCCCCACCACGGATATTGAAAGAATGCCATTATGCCACCTCTGGTCCTTCTCTTTGTTAAACTAGACATACCCACTTCCTGCAACTGTCCATGGCTTAGAAGCTTCACGCTCTTTAGCATTGGGATTGATTATCAGTACTGTTGCATCTGTGCCTTATCATAAATAGGAATAAATGCCTATCAACCTTCTTCTCTCTTCACCACCCTACCTCTCTCCATTACACTTTTGTGATTTGCTATGAATGGAATAACACTATTTCAGACTTCATGAAGGAAGAACTATTTATAAATTCTTGGAAAATGGCATTTTCAGCTAAGCAAGTGAAAGGCATTAATTTATCCATTAGAAATATCTTGCGAAAAGGAAAACATCCCCTCAAATAGCAACTCATTGTATAGAAATATTGCTTTGAAATTCATCTGCTGTGTTTTCTTTTTCTGTTTTTTTTTTTTTTTTTTTTTTTTTTTTTTTTTTTATACAGATTACTTTATGATGTGTCAAGGAACATTGGTTCCAATTATCGGCTACGCGTGATCCTTACGGAGTTAAAAATGCCACGCTTTATTGAAAAAGGGATATTTTTAGCTGAGTAAGGCTATATATGTCAGTTGCAGCCATGAATGATAGAGCAGTGATGTTTCTCTCTTATACAATCTTTGAAGCACATAACAGAATGTGAAATTCTGTTACACAATGCGGCATTCAAAAGCTGAACAAAATGTGTCTCACTTAGTGGAATTCTCAGAATTCTTCCTTGTATATATTGATGGATGTTTTCTTTCCAGATTTTCTGTGAAGAAACCTGTTGGCCAATGAAACACCATCATGTAGGTCGGCTTTGGTTCAATGTTGTAAGTGAACCTACTACTTATATTGCTTCAACCAGGTCATGTAAACCTTTTGTCTAATGGTTGCATTTGTGTGTCACACAAAGCTCTAGAAAACATTCAGTGGCAACCTTCTGTTTCTTTGAAGAGACAAGCTACAAAACTATTCTTTCAAATCAAATGTGATGGTTGTGTCTGGGTTGCTCTAACCACAGACAAAGATTTGCTCTGGGGTTAACACACCACGGAAGTAATAGTGGTGTACCATCCATCCAAGTTGTTGTTGTTGTTAGTTGCGAAGTTGCGTCTGACCCATCGCGACCCCATGGACAACGTTCCTCCAGGCCTTCCTGTCCTCTACCATCCCCCGGAGTCCATTTAAGCTCACGCCTACTGCTTCAGTGACTACCCAGCCACCTCATTCTTTGTCGTCCCCTTCTTCTTTTGCCCTCAATCGTTCCCAGCATTAGGCTCTTCTCCAGTGAGTCCTTCCTTCTCATTAGGTGGCCAAAGTATTTGAGTTTCATCTTCAGGATCTGGCCTTCTAAAGAGCAGTCAGGGTTGATCTCCTCTAGAACTGACCGGTTTGATTGCCTTTGTCCTGTCCCAGCTGCCGACCAAGGGACTCGTAGGAGTCTTCTCCAGGACCATAGTTCAAAGACCTCAATTCTTTGGCACTCAGCCTTTCTTATGGTCCAACTTTCACAGCCATACATTGCAACTGGGAAAACCATAGCCTTGACTATAGGCACTTTTGTTGGCAGGGTGATGTCTCTGCTTTTTAGTATGCTGTCTAGATTTGCCATGGCTTTCCTCCCCAGGAGCAAGCATCCAAGTCGTCCATGGATAACCAGTTCCCTTCTCTTATGGCTCAGGGTGATATGTGAATCTGCTCAGTGAATCTAATTTGCGATCATTCTCTAGGAAATAAAAGAGGCAACCCAGCATTTCAGGCAAAGTGATCTCCTATAAAGGAAAAAAAAACCTTGTCTACTTTTAAATTCCACGTTGTGATTCAATTCACGGCTTAGAATGCAGTTTCCTCCTCGCCGTTGTCTTCTCACTCAATGCCGTGACGTCGCTGTTTGCTGGAGAACGAAGCCGCAAGTTGCATACCCGATTGGTGGTTTTAGCACAAAGTGCTTGCCCTGTAACTCTTTAAAACCTGCAAACGCTTTTGTTAAGAGTGCCGATACGGTCCCATTATCTGCACGACTTTCCCTCGCTCCTCGTCTCCTGTTTCCCACCCCCTCTCCAATCTGTCACACGGAACCCAATTAAATCATTCTTTAATCTATAATGTATTAAGATAATAATGAGAGCTGAAGTCAGCCCTGACAATGCAAGAGAAGGTGTCTTGATACTCTCATTTGATTAGGCCTTCGGGGTGGCCTGGTGAACACGAGAAAAATGAAGAATACTGCATTATTAACAGGGTGACCAGGTGCTCAGGAAGAAAACAGCTTTTTAATAGTGCTGGTGAAGACAGAATTTCAGCCATCCGTATCTCTCCTCCATCTACAGATGTCCCTCTTCACTAACATCCTATTTATTCACAGAAGGGCAGGAAATTAGCCGTTGCAGGTAGAACTCTTATGTGATAGAACTAAATGAGAAGCTTTCTGCAGATGCCTTCACGTTCAATCCAATAGCACTCTTGAAAACTACTCCATCTTGCAGAAGATCCATCCTAAAGCTTTGGGCTACCGAAGATTGCTGGAAGTCTTGAGTGCATGCTCCCAAAGAGGTATACAAGAAATAGGTGGCTGGAAAGGAGTGCTATTGACTTTTTGAGTGGTGCAGGCTGAGAAAATAATTCAGAAGAAGTGCTTTGGTCCTTGGGTGAACTCAACTCCAGTGTCAAGCTTGGCTTTTGCTCTAAACACAAACTAATTATTTTTTCAAACTTTGATTCTCACAGAGGCTCTTTAGCAAGACGTATTGCGAAGGAAAGGGAGGGGTTCCCAGACTATTAGCAACTGAGCTATTTTTCATCTAGGAGCAATATGTACGTACATACATACATACATACGTATATATACATATTTATTTTATTTATTTTATTTATTTATTTGTCAAACATGTACAAGATAGCAGGTATAGGTATAAACATAAACATAATCAAAGTGAATACAGATAGATGAAGACAATAGGACAGTAGGACAGGGACGGTAGGCACGCTGGTGCGCTTATGCACGCCCCTTACAGACCTCTTAGGAATGGGGTGAGGTCGACAGACAGTCTAAGGTTAAAGTTTTTTGGGTTTGGGGAAGAAACCACAGAGTCAGGTAGTGAATTCCAGGCATTGATCACTCTGTTGCTGAAGTCGTATTTTCTG
>QLTV01020727.1:402941-416305 GCA_003457575.1 Thermophis baileyi
TTCTTCTTCTTCTTCGTCTTCTTCTTCTTCTTCTTCTTCTTCTTCTGCTTCTTCTTCTTCTTCTTCTTCTTCTTCTTCTTCTTCTTCTTCTCTTCCTCCTCCTCCTCCTCCTCCTCCTTCTCCTCCTTCTTCTCCTCCTCCCTCCCACCCTCCCTCCCCTCATCAGTTGAGTCTTACCATTTAGAATCGCTGAGCAGATTGCTGTGTTTTGGTTAGATGTTGTTGTTTACTTGTTCCCTTCTCTCATCATCTGTTAGCAGTAAGGAAAATAAATACACACAAAAACTGTGTCAGAGAAGTTGGATTTTTTTTTAAAAAAAAACAAACATTAAAAAAATTAATTACTCGACACCTGAATGCATTTTCCTTCCCACATTCTATATCCATTGTTGTGATTATGTCAAAAACAGAACCGATGTTAAAATAGCAATACCCAAGGAACTCTTTTCAATTCTCCACCTTTTCACATACAGATTTCAGTTTGAAACGCTGCAGTCTATAGGGCTGATTCTGACAGTCAGCATTATATAGCTATCAGCGGGAGTTTACAGAAATACCGGGAAAGCTGTCACATTCTGCTAACAACAAGTACACAGCAATAATAAACTGCTCAGCAGTTGCAGAAAGAAAAGAAATCTACTTTTTTTTAAAAAAATAAAATAAAATAAAGCTGGTAAAAATATTGTGGAGATGAGGGGGAAACAGAAAGACCTTGAAAGTGGTGTTTTCTTGGGTTTCTTCAAACTTGCAGAATTTAAAACAAAATAATTGCAAGTGTTGGCAAACCGAGTCAAATGTACAATGTTGCTCTTCAGGGCATTGACAATTTTCCCCCCAACAAATTTTATAAGAGTATAGTATAATATAAAATCCAAATCAAAACGAAGATCAGAAAAAGGGGAAAAGAAAATGTGAGAGAAAAAGGAAGGACTTCTGTCTCTTTTCAGTAAATACAGCAATAAATACAGTTAGAGCCTCAACTTTTTATTTTGTGTTTCTAATAACCAGAAGCCCTTTCTATAAGTACAAGATTAATCCAATCCCCAATCCAATTTTTAACAATTTTTAATTTGAATTAAAAGTGTTATCCCGCCAGAAAATAAATAGTTTTATTGATGGCCTTTCTTTGCTTTGGACACACACACACACACATACATACACACACACACACACACACAATTTATTTATATATTTTCACATTACATACACAAGTGCTTAATGAACAATGTATTGTCTGGATCAACTTATTTTTATACAATAATACTTTTCCCACTCCTAATTTCTACCTCTGCTATCCAAGCATATATAAAACAAGTCCCATGCTCGAAAATATTCTGTATCTTCTTTTTATTTTATTTTTAGTGTCAGTCTATCCATTACTGCACAATCTAAAACATTTTTAATTACATCATCCTCTGTAGGTTTCCTCATTTTTCCTGTGCAAATACAATTCTTGCTGCTGTCAAGACATGTAATATTACAATAAGTATAAGTTCCCTTTATCATACTTTTCAGGTATTATGCCTAGCAAAAATATTTCTGGCTTAAAATCTATGTGTTGTTTGAACATTTTCTCCAACCATGTATGTATTTTTGTCCAATATTTCTTTGCTTTTACACATGTCCACCACATATGATATTTGGTGACATATGACAAGTGACACATATGCGGTCTAATGTTCAAGTATGTTTCAACATAAAACCTTGCACAAAACATTGTTTTAAAATACCATTAGGCTGAATCAGAATGGACAATTTCCAGCAGCTCTTCACGTCCCTTCAAAAGGTATTCAGGAGTAAGCATGCTAATCTGCAATTTTGCCATGTCTACTGTGAAAACAAATCAGCAAAAATACTCTTCCCATCAGCTTATAAACAAAACTCCCTGTTGTTTCCTCATCAGAATTTTTTGACACAACAATGATAATTGCCATTGCACCTCCATCCTGTGGCTAATCAAAGGCAATAATATTTAATTAACTTCAGTGGCTGAAGCGCCGCCTTTACTGAAAGCTTCCACAATTGTGTCAAGGAGGTGAAGTAGATTCAAAGGGGATTTTGCACATACTCGATAACCAGGAAAATCTAGCTCAACTAGTTACTCGTTAAAGGGTTGGTTCATTCGTAAGAATTCATTACTCTTAATGAAGAATTCACATCCATTCATAAAATGTTTCTCTAAGGATAAGGAGCCACCATTAGTAGAACCATCTCCTTAAATGAGCTGTTTTTCCTTGAGGAAAAATATTAAAATCCCACCACTTATCTCAAAAGGAACCATCTATTTGTCTTTCTCAAGAGCACCCTTAACTTCCGCATCTATTTATTATTCATTAAATTAAGAAGAACCGAGGCTCATGAGGTTAGAATGCTGGGCTGATGATTGGCAGCCTCACATTCGAGACCCATTGCTGCTGCAGGGTGGAGTGAGTTCCCATCACATGCTCCAGCTCTCGCTTACCCAGTGGCTTAAAAGCAGGCAACTGCAAGTAGGTAAATGGGTACCACTTTGGTAGGCAACTTCATGGGATGCGAAAGGAGCCTCCCAATTGGGCATCCCCCAGGCAACAATGATGTCACCGGCAAATCCTTTCACCACAGAAGTACTTTGGGTGCTTCCGACACGGAAGTATTAGTATTCATTAAATTTATATGATACCCACCTCACTATCGAGAGAAACTCTGAGTGGCTTACAATGCAATGTCTTACATAGGATATTTTGATCCAAGACCATCATATGCACCAAAGTGCAATTTGAGATGGCAAGTTAGATTTATCAAAAAGTGTAAAAAAAAAAAGGAGAAAGAACAACTGGCCGCAAACAGATCCCACGTACAAAGGTGAAATTGCTAACTTCCCAAATGTGCAAATTCGTTGTGCTGACAAATCTTCTCAAACACATTTATGCCCTTCTTTAAAACTCCACCAATAATTTGCATCCTGTAGATTCCATGTTTCCCCCCCCCCTTTTTTTTTTTTGCTTATTTCTGCAAGCCAATAGGGCATTCAGGAAGAGACGTTCTTTGTCCTAATTCTCTGGCACTTTCGGGAGTTCTTAACCATGCCCTGCTTTGCTGTTGATTGAATGAACTTTTATTGCCAAGATACACAAACATACAAAGTCATCAACCATGAGCGCCATGACCAAAACGACAACTTCCATATGACAAACTAATCTCAGCCAAGCATGCTGTGACTCAATACAAGAGGTGAGCCAAGTTGATGAGACTTTCTTGGTCAATGTGTTGCCCACTGCAAATAAATGAACATTCAGGGCCATGACACAGAGACAAACTAATGAGGTAGGGTGTGTTGTAAGATGGGAATTAACTCTTTAGGACAGCAGTCACCAACCAGTGGTCCGTGGACCACTGGTGGTCCGCAAGAAAATTTTGGTGGTCCGCAGAAAAATTATTTGCATTTTTTATATTGCACTAAATCAGGGGTCCTCAAACTAAGGCCCCTGGGACAGATACGTGCAATGAACGCTTGTGTTGCTGCAGAGAGTCTCCCCCCTTCGGGGTCTTTTTGTGCAGGTCAGAGGGGAGCAGAAATTCCGACTTGGGGTCTGCTTCAGCCTCCTGGTGTGGGGCTTTGGGCGAAGGCTGGAGGGAAGCGCCGCTGGTGGCAAAGAGCCGGAGGGCCTTTTCTAGTGGGACTGCATCATGGCCTGGGACTGGCTGACCATCTCAGCCCGCTGAGCCTCCAGGTGCCGGTACCTGGCCTTGCACTCCCACAGGTCTTCCCTCTGTTGGAAAGCCTATGATCATGGCCTGGAACTGGCTGACCATCTCAGCCCGCTGAGCCTCCAGGCACCGGTACCTCGCCTTGCACTCCCACAGGTCTTGCCTCTGCTTGGAAAGCCTATGCTCGTAGTCCTCAGTGAGGTGCTTCTACTGAGCCTCCTTCTTGGTCAGATCCAATTTAAACAGCTATTTTGCCAACTCTTTCTCGTGGTGGCTGCTTAGCTCCAACAACTACTTCCTGTTGGGGCCCTAAGGAGCCTGGGCGGGGAGGCGAGGAGTGGTTGGGAGGAGAGGGGCGAGTCGAGGCCGGCGAGGCGCCCCTCGACGTGAGTGACATCGAGTTGGCCATGCCCACCCAGTCACATGATCACCTAGCCACGCCCACCCAGTCATTAAGCAGATCATATTAGTGGTCCGCAGGATTTAAAATTATGAATTTAGTGGTCCCTGAGGTCCGAAAGGTTGGTGACCCCTGCTTTAGGAGATAATGCTTAAAGACCCTCAGTGTCATCTCTGCCTAAGAAAAACTGTTACCACCTTTGTTGAGGAAGAGCCATAGATGTCAGATGGTTCAGCTCTTGGTACCTGTCCAAAGACCAGTAGAAATTCTCCTATTTCTCTTTCCTTCTGTTGTCCTGAAGATGCCAGAGGTAGAAACCAGCAGCTGCTCTTTGTATCAATTCTCTTTCTCTCTTTGCCATATCAGCCTCTCTTTTTTTTGCACTTGGAAGAAGGAACTGCTTGGAGAAAGTTGATGGAAAGGCCTTTCCCATTAGGTTTCTATGGAAACTGTTCACTTTCCCAAGGATGCTAACTATGGAAACCTCCCAGCAAATTACCACACTTGCACACTTTCCAACTAAGTCCATGGACACCAACCAATCTGGTTATTGTGGTTGTTGTTGCTGTTGTTATCTGCCTGGAAAACTGCAACCGGCACATTAAGGCTAATCTACAAGATCCATCTGCCGGGCTTCTAGCTGTCAAATGTAATATTCACAGCAGTGCCCTTGGAGTCCAGTGGAGCTTCACTGATGTACATCTGGACAAGATGGTTCAGTTATAGGATGATATCTAACACTGTCTTTTTCCTGTCTTCACTAGCAGGAATGCCTTTCACTTCTACGAGCCTTGCTGAAGATCAGTGATGCTTGCCTGTCTCAATGAGGAGATATGGTAGAATTGGTTAGAGGTCAAATGACCAGGAAGGTTTTATTTTTTTATTTTTTTATTTAGTTTGTTGACCATGTACTAGATAACAGGTATAAGTATAAACATGGACATGAACAAGGAATGAGTACAAATAAATGGGGACAGTAGGACAGGGACGGTAGGCACACTGGTGCGCTTATGCACGCCCCCTTTACGGACCTCTTAGGAATGGGGTGAGGTCCACGGTAGACAGTTTAAGGTTGAAGCTGTGGGGGTTAGTGGATGTAACAACGGAGTCAGGTAGAGCATTCCAGGCATTGACCACTCTGTTGCTGAAGTCGTATTTTCTGCAATCGAGTTTGGAGCAGTTTACCTTGAGTTTGTATCTATTGTGTGCTCATGTATTGTTGTCCACTCTGTTGCTGAAGTCATATTTTCTGCAATCGAGTTTGGAGCGGTGTACCTTGAGTTTGTATCTATTGTTTGCTCGTGTATTATTGTGGTTGAAGCTGAAGTAGTCATTGACAGGTAGGACGTTGTAGCAGACAATTTTGTGTACTATGCTTAGGTCAGACCATAGGCAGCATAGTTCTAGGTTGTCCAAGCCAAAAATTTCAAGCCTGGTGGCATAAGGTATTCTATTGTGAGCAGAGGAGTGGAGTACTTTTCTCGTGAAATACCTCTGGACTCGTTCAATTGTATTAATGTCCGATATACAGTGCGAATTCCAGGCAGATGAGCTGTATTCAAGAATTGGTCTGGCAAAGGTTTTGTATGCCCTAGTTTGCAGTACAATGTTACCGGAGAAGAAGCTTCGCAAGATTAGGTTAACAACTCTTAATGCCTTTTTGGCAATGCTGTTACAGTGAGCTTGGATTCAGAGGTTGGATTCAGGTCTCCTTATTTCAAAACCAGGTAGGGAATTTCAGCCTTCCCCCCTTCTAAAACCTCTGAGATGAATTCAAGGCCTTCTTCTCCACCATTGTTCTGATAAGCTGTCTCTTGTAATCATCTCCATCAATGATTCTTCATTCCTCTAGGCCAAATGTAGAAAATCTGCGAGCCTCCAAATAAAACTACTCAATTGAGGATTACAGTTCAACACAACCTTGAAGACTGCAGGTACTAAATGCTTCAAGAAAACATTTTCTAAACATTTTCAAAAGAAACAGCCAGACTTTTTTTTTTAAACACAAAGCATATATTCTATTTCTGACTGATGCAAGACATATGAGAGACCATCAACATAGCACAAGAAAAAGAGAAGGCATCAGCTTGCTCTTTGGACAAAGAAGTTCCTTCTCATCCAGATGAAGCAATCCTTGCAACACACATCTGGCTTTCTTGCATAGGCTTTGCTTAAGGAACCTTCTGTATGATGGAAAATATTTTTGGATAGGGAGAGTGAGCTTAGCAAAGGACTTGAGCTGACCCCACCTTCACTGCAATGAATTCACTCTTCTCTTCTGTCATTCAATTAAATTTGAACACATCTTTCAACAACACTCCAAACTTGGTTTCAGCAGATTTTGAAGACTGCCCCAAGATGTCATCCCTATGTGATGAAAATTTCGTAGAGATTAGCAGAAGATGAAAATGCAGAGGTTAGCAGATGTGCAGCTTTTCAGGACTTTCTCTCTTAGGGAGACGAGAAACTAAAACATATGAAGAACGGTTTCGGGAATTAGGTGTGTCTAGTTTAATGAAAAGAAAGACTCAGGTTGACATGATAGCAATGTTCCAATATTTGAGAGGCTCCTACACAGGGGTGGTTTTCACTTACCTTCCCTACCGGTTCGCAAATGTGAGCACGTGCCACCTCCGCACATATGCACAGCCTCCCACACATTCTCTTTACTCGCATGCGCACCTTTTGCGCAAGCGCCCAGCCAAAAGAATGTGGCTACATAGCACGGCATTACGTCCAGGCTCAGTGCTACCGGTTCGCTCGAACCGGTCCGAACCGGCAGCATACCACCTCTGCTCCTACAAAGACAAGGCAGGTCAACCTATTCTCCAAAGCACCTGAAGGCAGGACAAGAAGCCATGGATGGGAACTAATCAAGGAGAGAACCAACCGAGAACTAAAGAGAAATTTCCTGACAGTTAGAACAATTAATCAGTGGAACAACTTGCCTCCAGAAGTTGTAAATGGTCCAACACTGGAAGTTTTTAAAGAACATTTGTCTGAAATGGGATAGGGTTTTCTGCCTGAGCAGGTGATTGGATTAGAAGACTTCCAAGGTCCCTTCCAACTCTGTTATTCTGAAAAACGTTCCAATGGAGGTTGTCATGTGAATTCCTATCAGATCCCGTGTTGCTATATTCTTCACCATGGACTTCGGAAACACCTTCGCCTGTCTTTTCCATAGCCAGACAGTGGCAGGGGCCATTAATTTTTAATTTAGCCCTCTCCACACTGCACTGCCCTTGTATTTTATGGGCCCATTATCCCAAAATGAAGGCTTGTAAAACAGAGAATTCTCAGGTTCAAAAAGGGAGGGGAGGGAGGAGGGGGGTGGGAGAGGATACTCATTACACCTAATAAGAATAGCAAATGGGGAACGGACACCAATTTATGGCCGGAGCTCACTATTTATTATTATTATTATTATTATTTATTGTGCCTTGAATTTATAACTTGGCTTAAAGCAGGAAAGAAAACTTAGACTTTGTTTAAAAGAAAAGAAAAGAAAAGAAAACAGACTGAAAACTTCCTTATCCACAGATACAGGTCAGGGGGTTGTAAGAAATCTCAGTTTTTGCCCCGTATTAAGTAATCTTTCTTTCTTCCTTCAGCTAGCCTTCTCCTGCCTTGCCCCAAACCTTTTTTCCATATGTAATTGTGTTCCCATTCTGTCAGTCACACTCCGCGCAGATGCTGAAACTGAAAATATCTCTGCATTTGTTTCTTCCATGCAAAGGAGGGCTGGAGCGGATCCCCCCTTCTTTCCGTCAGTTTAGTTTGTGGGAAAGGTGGGGCGGATGGGGAGAACCACAGAGGAATGCTTTTGAAATGTAGGCATTTTCTACATTTGATAGCAAAACCAACTCCCTTAAAGCATTGGGGGTTGGAAGCTATGAAATTGTACCTGTAATTCTCTGCATCTTCAAATCAGAAACTAGGTTGCTATTACCAGATGCATCGTATAAAGCATGCTGATCAGTGGTGGGATTCACATTTTTTTACTACTGGTTCTGTGGTCGTGGCTTGGTGGCCGTGGCTTGGTGGGCGTGGCAGGGGAAGGATACTGTAAAATCTCCATTCCCACCCCACTCCAGGGGAAGGATACTGCAAACCTCCATTCCCTCCCCACTCCAGGGGATTGTTACTGCAAAATCCCCATTTCCTCCCGATCAGATGGGACTCGGGAGGCAGAGAATAGATGGGGGCGAGGCCAGTCAGAGGTGGTATTTACCAGTTCTCTGAACTACTCAAAATTTCCACTACCGGTTCTCCAGAACTGGTCAGAACCTGCTGAAACCTACCTCTGGTGCTGATGCACCTTGCACTCTTAATTTTGTCTTCAAAGGGAGCATGTACAGGTGGAGGATTTTCAAACAATGCTTGTTGGGAAATGAGAAAGTTGTTTCAGAAAAGTCTACGAAGGTTATCAGTCATCCAGGTCATGGTTGTCCCAAAAGTGCTTTTTCAAGAGGCAACTGGACTTTCATCTTACACTTTCTAGCAGTTCCAAGAAGGCTCCATACCCAATTGCATTCTTCAGCTGACCTTGAGGACACAGATAAACCTCCAAGTGGCCTCAACAACACTCTAAAAGGATGCAAATGACCAGCTGTCTGCAAGGAATATAAATCCTTCCATTCCCCTCCATCCAGTCAGAGCTGAAGAAGCTTCTTGGATGAGAAGAGAAACATCTTCAAAGAAAAAGCACGAAAGTCCAGTTGCCGCTTGAAAAAAAAAAGCACCTTTGGGTTTGTTTCAGAAAATAAATCTATCACGTCCTGCAATCCATGTCTCTGTTTCCATAATGAGTTCAGTTGTAAAATGATGATGTTATCCGTTCAGTTGAGTCCACATTTTGGCAATTCTGTAGGCCAGGTCTCTCCAAATCTTCCGATCCTGCACTGCTTCTTTGAGTTTTTCTACGCTCTGGCTGGTGTCAGCTTTGATGGTGCCCAGTCACCGTGTTCTGCAATGACCTGGTTTCCTTTTACTGCTAACTCTTCCAAACGTAATTGCTTTCTCCGGTGAATTCCCTCGCATGACATGGCCAAAGTAAGACGCATTTTCGTGATTTTGACTTCTAGTGACATGTCTGGTGTTATGCGCTACAGCATTTTCTTGTTAGTCACCTTTGCTGTCCAAGAAATAGGCAGGAGCAGGACCCTCTTATACGGCAAACCATCTGCCAGTGACGCAGAGCTATGGATCATAGTCATAAGTGGGGGCATCAGGATGTCTTCTTGCTCTGCCTTCCAATGAGTTGGAGACTGTAGTGGCAATGCGGAAGGCCATTGTTATTCCAAGGAGTGACAAATTTCAATTTCTTCTTCATATTAAGAAATGTCTAGAAGTTTGGAACTCATTCTGAGCTAACCTGCATGTTTTCCAGTCGTCTTTGATGAAATAAGAAGGGAGGGGAGGTGTCTTCACAGAGCTGCAAACCTGTTAAAATCTCCCAAAGGTGCTTTTTCAAGAGGCAACTGGACTTTCTGGTTTTTCTTTGAAGACGTTTTGCTTGTCATCCAAGAAGCTTCTTCAGCTCTGATTGGATGGTGGGGAATGGAAGGATTTATACTCCTTGCAGACAGCTGGTCATTTGCATTCTTTTAGGGAGTCGTTGAGGCCACCTGGAGGTTTTTCTGTGTTTTCAGGGTCTCCTCTAAAAGACTCTCTAAAAGGATGCAAATGACCAGCTGTCTGCAAGGAGTATAAATCCTTCCATTCCCCTCCATCCAGAGCTGAAGAAGCTTCTTGGATGACAAGCAAAACGTCTTCAAAGAAAAACCAGAAAGTCCCGTTGCCTCTTGGGAAAAAAAGCACCTTTGGGATAACTATGACCTGGATGACTGAGAATCTCCATAGACTGTTAAAATCTCAGACTTTTGGTTCCCATCCCAGAGTCATGTGCTAATTTATGGAAACTTTATTTTACAGAGCAATTGTTGAGAGAAAGCAGGATTATTATGTATTATACAGCAGGGGTCTCTAACCTTGGTGACTTTAAGACTTGTGGACTTCAACTCCCAGAGTTCCTCAGCCAGCAAAGCTGGCTGAGGAATTCTGGGAGTTGAAGTCCACAAGTCTTAAAGTCGCCAAGGTTGGAGATCCCTGTTATACAGCACAATTGTCAGATTCATGGTTCTTTCTCTGAACATAAAGAGCTCATCACCGCTTTCCCTCTCCTCTCATTGAAGGAAACTCAGCAGGACAGGGTAAATATCTCATTATAAATGTTTGTATGAACAGAATAGTTCAAGACAAAAGTAGAGTTCCAGGTCTTAAAGGAAAAAAAGGAGAAACACCAGCCAGATGGCCCACTTGGGCAGCATAATCCATCAAGCGTAACCACAAATGTCCCTCTTTCATCCTACTAAAGGGTCTTCAGAGAAGAAAGGGAGGCTAGGCCACCTGGAAGTAACAGCAGTGGAGTGGTTTCCCTTCTCCCTGGACAACATATTTTGAAAATCCTTGATACCTTCTCTCTTAAACCACCAATCCAGCCGGTCTACACACCGCAAGAGCTGCTTGGTTTTAAGTGCTAGTTGTAAAGAAAGAAAGAAAGAAAGAAAGAAAGAAAGAAAGAAAGAAAGAAAGAAAGAAAGAAAGAAAGAAAGAAAGAAAGAAAGAAAGAAAGAAAGAAAGAAAGAAAGAAAGAAAGAAAGAAAAGAAAAGAAGAAAAGAAAAAAAGAAAAGAAAAGAAAGAAAAAAGAGAAGAAAGAAAAGAGAAGAGAGGAGAGAGGAGAGAGAAGAGAGAAGAGAGAAGAGGAAAGAGAAGAGAAGAAAAGAGGAAAGAAGAAAGAAGAGGAAAGAAGAGGAAAGAGAGAGAGAGAAAGAGAGAGAAAAAGAAAAAAAGAAAGAGAAAGAAAGTGAGAGAGAAAGAAAAAAGAGAGATAAAGAGAAGAAAGAAAGAAAAAGAAAGAAAGAGAAAAAGAAAGAAAGAAAGAAAGAGAAAGAAAGAAAGAAAGAAAGAGAAAGACAGAAAGAAAGAGAGAGAGAAAGAAAGAAAAAGTAAGAAATAAAGAAGGAAGGAAGGAATAAAAAAGAAGAAAGAGAAAGAAAGAAAGAAAGAAAGAAAGAAAGAAAGAAAGAAAGAAAGAAAGAAAGAAAGAAAGAAAGAAAGAAAGAAAGAAGACAAACCAGTGTTTGAAATTCATTTCAAAGTGTCTTCTGTGAATTTTGCCAGTGGCCTGACATCAGTCTTCTGTTTGATGGAAGGTGTTTTTTTGTTTTGTTTTGTTTTTGAAGTAACGGTTTATCCCCTTCAACTCCAGGTGGGCTGGCTGAAAATAAAAACCTTCAGGGGGTGTCAATGAAAATAAAAAATGCCCAACTTTTTAAAAAAATTATTAGGAAAATCAGTTTGATGAAGTGGTGAAGACACCAGCTAGAAACTGGAAGCCCACCTTAGGCAGAAAACCAGTGTCCCGCCTTAAGCATGAAAACTGGCTGGCTAGCTTTAGGCCAATCACCAAGAGACAGTGAGTTCTAGTCTCTCCTTCGATGTCACGGTCATCTCCTACATTAGGCATGAAAGTTGGCTGGGGGACTGGGCCAATCACCAGAAGATGGTGAGTTCTAGTCCTTAGGCATGAAAGCCAACAGACTGTGGGCTGGTTACTTCCTCCCGGCCCTAGGAAGGAGGCAATGGCAAACCACTTCCAAAAAAACCTTGCCAAGAAAACCTCATGGACTAGTCTATGCAGTCTCCAGGAGTCCATACTAAGTCAAAGGAACAACAGCAACAAATGAGAGGCATGGCAGCTTTTCATATCCCTATTCAATCCAATCCATAAATATTCAAGACCTTTGCAATTTCTTTAACGTGGACACTTCTTCTGAGCAATACTATATTACAAGATAAATAAATCTATTTACTAGATGAGCCACAGGAGAAATGGTGTTATTGTTCTCTAAGCTTTCTTTAAAAAACAAACTAACAAACAATTTCGCTTGGCATATCTATGCTCTGATGTTTCATCTCCAGGACTGCTCAAACTATTCTTAGAATGAGTACATTTTGTGCAGAGGGAGAATAACCGAGGAAAAGACCTGACAAAATTTTGGAGAGTACATTCCTGTACAAGTATGGAATGAAGGCATGGCCAAATAACTTGTACATGGCAAAAACATGTCTTGAGGGCCTTTTGAAAGACTATCAAGGTGAGGGCCAGTCTTATTTCCACAGGGAGGGGACCACCATGGAGAAGGCTCTTCTTCTTGGTCTCACTAAGATGGACATCCTTAAGTGAGGAGACCCATAACATACCCTGCCATTATTTAGGCAAAAGGGACTGAAACATTTTTTTTAAAGTTCGGAACAATGAAATAACATTTGAAATAACACCATCCTAATTTACTGTGTATAAGAAGGGGAGGAGAATATACAGCACAATTAGAATATAGAATAACAGAGATGGAAGGGACCTTGGAGGTCTTCTAGTCCAACCCCCTGCTTAGGCAGGAAACCCTACACCACTTCAGACAAATGGTTATTCAATCTCTACTTAAAAACTTCCAGTGTTGGAGCATTTACAATTTCTGGAGGCAAGTTGTTCCACTGATCAATTGTTTCCGCTGTCAGGAAATTTCTCCTGAGTTCTAAGTTGCTTCTCTCCTTGATTAGTTTCCACCCATTGCTTCTTCTCATGCCTTCATTTGCTTTGGAGAATAGCTTGACTCCCTCTTGTTTGTGGCAGCCTCTGAGATATCGGAACACTGCTATCATGTCACCCCTAGTCCTTCTTTTCATTAAACTAGACATACCCAATTCCAGCAACTCTTCTTTATATGTTTTAGCCTCCAGTCCCCTAATCATCTTTGTTGCTCTTCTCTGCACTCTTTCTTTTTACTGAACAAGTTCCGTTCTTCATACAATACTCTGACTTTCAAGATGAAGTCACTCGAAAAAGAACCTCTAAAGGTGAGCTTAACAATTTCAGATGAATAAACTGAAAGGGAAAAATTCAGAATTCGGAGCCAGAAAACATCCCCAACGAAATAAAACTCCGAGGCTGGAAGTTCCTCAAAGTTCTTCCAAAACTGACACTGTTCTTTATACGTTTTAGCCTCCAGTCCCCTAATCATCTTGGTTGCTATTCTCTGCACTCTTTCTAGAGTCTCAACATCTTTTTTACATCGTGGCGATCAAAACTGGATTGTTCTGTCCCAGCACGGCAAACCCCCAGAAAGCGACACACACACACTGTTCTTTAAACAAAAAGGCTTTAATACTAATAATTGCTTAGTATTAAAGTGAATACTAATTCTTTGCCAAAGT
>QLTV01020727.1:416471-429158 GCA_003457575.1 Thermophis baileyi
ATCAATCAGAGGCCCCTCCTCTTCACTGGAGTCACTGAACTCCTGCTGAGGAGGTGCAGAAGGCCCTGATTGCGCATCGTCCTCTGGCCCTGCTTCCTCTTCGGTCTCGGACTCCGGTGCCGGTGCTACAGACCGCTCTTGCCACCCTATGGACTGTTCCTGTTCGTCCGGATCCATGAGCAGCTGCACGGGACGGGGGCAAGCCACAACACGGATGCAGTATTCCAAGTGTTTCCCCATCTCCACATTACAGCAAACCATGTCACCCATGTTCAGCAACTGTACTCAAAGGAGGTGCCGGGGCAGAATAAAGAAGATTTGGGATGCCTGTGACTCCAGGGTACCATGTTCCCCATCCTTGGCTTAAATTACCATCACTTCAATCTTCCCATCAGGGTGTAGAGGGACATCTAAAACAAAGCTCTTAAAATTCGTCTCTTTTTATATTTTGTAGTCAGCAGAGAGAAATTCCTCCTGCTGAGAAAATGTGTCCTAAGTGCAAGCACTTGTGTTTGTAGCAAAAACATGTCATCACTCCCAGCTATGTATATTTCATTGAGGTCATTCGCAATATCAGACAATTTCTGTTTTCCCACCTTTAGCATAATAGAATTTTGTGTAGCTGATATCTCCTAGCTCTTTGACTTTGGAAAGAGAAAATGTGTCTCTGGGTGCATCTGTGTGTGTGTGTGTTTGTGTGGCCAATTAGATGAGGAAGAAAGAGCCAGAAGATTTTATTAAGTGGTGGGCAGATGGCTCAATAAGAAAATGATTAAACAAGAACAACCTAGATCGGCTGCCTGGCTCTAAAACAACCTCCTCTTCCCTTCTGCAGCCCTTGCCTATGACAATTTACCATATTTTTTGGACTATAAGACGCTCCGGACTATAAGATGCACCTAGCTTTTGGGGAGGAAAACAAGAAAAAAAAATCTGCCTCTGCCTCCCAGCATCCATCCGGTATTCATCTGGCCCGTTCGCTGTGGCCCGTTCGCCGCCGCCCATTTGGTGTGGCCTGTTCGCCGCCACCCATTTGCCGACGTGGCCCGTTTGCCGCAGCCTGTTTGCAGCAGCCCATTTGCCATGGCCAATTTGCCGCCACTGCCGTGGCCCATTCGCTGCTGCCACCACGGCCCGTTTGCCAACTTTGCAACTGCCCATTCACCACCGTGGCCCATTGCAGAACACCTGATTGGCGCACCAACAACCCTCCCCACCACCACAATATTCGCTGTATAAGATGCACAGACATTTCCACCCACTTTTTTTTGGGGGGGGGAGTGCATCTTATACTCCAAAAAATATGGTAACTTTCTTTAGGAATATAAAAAAATGAAAGCTCATTCCATCTGGCTGCTTTTGATCTAGTAAGGTAATGGGATCAAGTTAGCCTAGGAAGCTGGCAAAATTCTGTCCATTAGGTATAAGCAAATAAAGAATTGGACTCAATTGGATTTCACTGTGTTGTCTTTGGGATTGTGCCTGACATCAGTCTTGCCAGATTGAAGTTATAACCTTCTAACCTAATAGATATACCCTGAGAGATTCTACAGTGCGGCCTTTTGGTGTTCTCTGAGCTTGGTTATTTCCTTGCAGTTGTTTCATTAACCAACTAGATAACATCATCAGTGCTAGAAGGGAGCAGGGTTTGCAGGGGGGAGGAGGAGGAGGAGGAGGAAGAGGAGGAGGAGGAGGACAACGACTGTGGGGTCTTTGGTGCTCTCTGAGCTTGGTTGTTTTTCAAATGTTGCATTACCCAACTAGGCAACATCATTAGTACTAGAAGAGAATGGGGTTTGTAGACTTCAGGAGGAGGACTCTGGGATCCTTGGTACTCTCTGTGCTTGGTTGTTTTCTTGCAGATGTTTCATTACCCAACTCAGTAACATCATCAGTGCTGGAAGGGATTGAGGCTTGCTTCCTTCTAGCATTGATAATCCAACACTTCAAGTTCTTTGAATATTGAGTAATAAAGGCAGGATAAAAATCGAATCAATAAAATCATGCTACAAACTCCCCTCCTTTTGTACATGGGTGTGGTTTCACGATGCATGTAGAAACAAGTTGGAACTTGTGGTCCAGCTGTGTCAGTTGCTTTCAGGGTTTGACTCCAACCTTTGACCTTCATTTTGGTTGCTGCTGCTAGGCCCCAACTCCTCCCTGGGAAGAGTGCCATATTATTCATGCCGCACGATACTGCAGATGTCAAGTTCTTTACTATTTCATACTTGAAAGCTGTGTACCCAAGGAGGATCCGCTTTGCAAAACAGATGGCGCGATCCTCCCTTCTTTCTTTCATTCTTTCCTTTTTTAAAATCTGCCATCAGCTCCAATGCTCCATCAGACGTGCAGTTCGGGATAATTTTCATTCCGGCTGCCTTGCCATTATTTATCTATTTATCATTGGTGGAACATGCCAGTGAGGGATGAAAAAAAAATGTCAAAGAACAAATTAAAATCGGAAGACAAAAGTTAACCATGAAGGGGAAAAAAGAAAAGAAAAAGAGACTAGATAAAAACTTGAGCTAGAAATGTGCTGACTGTATTTTGCCAAGAACAGAATTTGGACACCGATTAATTCTAGTTTTCAAATGAAACCCTGGGAATCGTCTATACCCAGGATGGGGCAGGGGTGAGTCCATTCTTGTTCTTCAGTCACTATCATCATCTTTTAACGACCTCATAATCCCTTACGGGGTGGAGTCTGGGCACTGAATGGAGCTAGCAGAGTGTTTTAATGGCCGGATGCCCTTCCTGTCCCCAATGCGGAGTTTTGTTCAGCAGATATATTCTCAGTGTGCCCAGAGACAGAAATATCTGCCTCTACCTAGGATCGAACTCACAGCCTCCTGATTGTGAGGCAAGAGCTCCACCTCTAGGCCACCGCACCACTCCGTTCTTCATTCACTATGTTGTGTCAAATTCTTTGTAACCCCATGGACACCCCCTCCCCCTGTCCTCCACTGTCTCTTGGAGTTTGCTCAGATTCATGTTCATTTAATTGATGACACCATCTAACCATCTCACCCTCTGCCATCCCCTTCTCCTTTTGCCTTTCCATCTCTCCCAACATCAGGGTCTTTTCCAATGAGTCCTGTCTTCTCATTTGGTGGCCAAAGTATTTGAGCTTCTGCTTCAGCATCTGTCCTTCCAAAGGAGAGTCAGAGCTGACTTTCTTTAGGATTGACCAATTGGATCTCCTTGCAGTCCAAGGGACTCTCAAGAGTCTTCTCCAACACCACAGTTTGAAAACAGCGTCCGTCCTAGATGCAGACAATAACGAGAGGGATTGGCAAAGAAGACGAGGAAGGTAGAAGCAGATGTAGAATCAGGTTGCTGCTGCCAATATGCCCATCCGCTGCTGGCTGTCAGCAGTTACAGGGGGAAAAAAATATGTGCCTTCAAGCTAGTTTTGGATTTTTGAGTATTGATGTTTTTGAACTCTGGTGTCAGAGAAGACTCCCGAGAATATCGTGGACAGCCAAGTAAAACAAAAGTGATGAATCATCAAACAAATCAACTCGGCGTTATCAGTCAAGGCACAAACAACCAGGCTCAAATTATCCTACTTACACATTAGGTGAAGATCTACCTGGAGAAGACCCTAATGCAGTGATGGCGAACCTTTTTGGCACCGAGTGCCGAAAAGGGAGCGTACGTGCGTGCGTGCGGCACCGAGTGCCGAAAAGGGAGCACTTGGTGCACGCACACACACTCGTCTGGGCCACAACCAGGAAGAGGAGTTGCCCAGGGGGCATATGCTGAAAAATTTACTTCCGGTTTCCGGCCCGCAGATGCGCACCGGCTGGCAAGTCTTCCGCTTACTGCCGCGCATGCACATGTGCTGATCAGCTGGCCGGCGCGCATGCTCATGTTGGAAAATGGAAGACCAGCTCTTCCGGTTTCCGGCACTGCCGCATGCACAAAGGCCAGCTGATTGTCGCATGCGCATGGATGCCAGAAACCCGGAAGAGGAATGGCCGACTCCGCACGTGCCAGGCACTTCGGGCACGTGTGCCATAGGTTCGCTATCATGGCCCTAATGCTTGGAAAGGTGGAAGGAAAGAGAAGGGCATGATTAGCAGCAAGGTGGATGGATACATGGTGCAGAATGCAGTGTTGGAAGTCTTGAAGGATCAGGTTAAGGTTTGTGATGGAGACAATCTATCAAGTTGAAAACACATAATCCTTTAATCAAGTCTAGCAACTGTCCCCTGTATTTATGTTGCCATCCTTTTTGGAAGTGGTTTGCCATTGCCTCTTTCCCAGGGCTGAGACAGCATGACTGGCTTAACATTACCCACTGGTTTTTGTGCCTGGTGGTTTCTACCCTGATGCTTTCACCATCACACCAAATTAGCTCTTTGGCAACAGAGGAGGAAGAATGCTAAAAATGATCCATTCAGGGTGTTAAATATGTTAGGTAAGCTACCACCTCAGCTAGTATGTTGAGATTGGAGGGAAAATCCGTGGAGCTTCCATATATTGGTAGAATTTGATGCCACGTGCTGGATGGAGAGAGGAGGAGGAGGAGGAGGAGGAGGAGGAGGAGGAGGAGGAGGAGGAGGAGGAGGAGGACTCTGACCACTGCCCTGCCTTATAGTGTTCTGCAGCTCCAAACATATGACACTCAAGAAAATGTAAACCCTTCCATGTTCTTGGTCTTCAGTACTGGCAAATCTCAACAGGAATGGGGAACAAAGAGCAGCCCATTCACGAATCCCTTGCTATTTTCCAGAAATCTAAGACCTCCCAGCTTCCCTCAGAATGGATAAAACAATACCTAACCCCAAATGTCCAATACCTTATGACCTCCTTCCCAGCCCCCAACCCCCTTCTGTCTGACCCAACACTACAAGGCTCAATTAGCCAGCTAACATCTCTTGGGCCTTATGCTACCCATAGACTCAAACAAAAGGAGCTGTGGTTACCATGACAACATTAGCACAGTTACAGATGGGGAGGGGGAGAGCAGCAGCTGTGATTAAACAATTGAGGATCAGTCATGTGTTGGGGGGGGCTCTTCTCACTCCCCCTTTCCCTTCTTATAGATTTTTCTTGCTATATCAGGAAATCCTGCTGTAGGCAGGCAAGGAAAATGTTGATCTTCCAAGACATCTCTCAGCGTGATTCATGTGAAAGTCAACTGCCCAATGATTGGTTGTTTTCTACAGTTTGCGGAGAAGAGTCCTCCTATGTGCATCTGGTTCTCCGATGTACATTTAAACAGAATTGCATTCCTCTGTGCCTCATGACTCAGAGTTGAATGCCTCTGTGGCAACAACCTTTAAAAACATAAAACCCCATTCCAGATGTCACACATACTTCCACAGAAGTAAGCTGAGACCAATAAAGCTAATCTCCAAAGACGTGTGCCCAGGTGTGGTGGAATGTAGCCTGGGTTCCCAGGAGGGAGACTCTGCATTCCAGAGGAACAAGAGATAGCAAAGTTTAGATCATTTGGTTGGGTGGATGAGAGTTAAGGCAGTTCCTCCCTAAGAATTCTCAGTTGTCAGATGCGAGAAACCAGAAACAACATAAGGAGCTGATCAGAATGGCATCAGGGGTGGTATTCACTTACCTTCCCTACCGGTTCGCAAATGTGAGAGCGCGCAGAGCCTCGAAAATGTGAATAAATGGGACGTCATTACGTCTGGGCGGGTGGGCGGGGCCACCCACAGTCGCCACTACCGGTTCGCCCGAACTGGATAGAACCGGCTGAATACCACCTCTGAATGGTATGTTTATTGCTGCTCGCCAATAGACAGGAATCTCACTACATTAAGGCACCCACTTTACAATTAGTAGATAAACACTGCAAAGTTTTAGAGAGGGTCTCCTTTCAGCTGCTTCCTGCTAATCAGTGACTCAAGGCTAATAGTCCTTTTCATTCCTCCCCCCCACCAACTCAGCTCCGGATTCCAACATGTCAATAGAGATCAAGTAGTTTGCTTCAGTTTGGCCAGATTTCTGTCTATGGGCAAGGAACAATACAGGGAACTGCTTAGAAGAACTTCTGTGTGTCTCTCTTGGTTTCTAGAGCCTAACCCCCGGCCTACAACCTTGGAGACATTTTGTTGCATCATAGCTCATTTGTTAGAGGTGAACGGATTAACCTGTGTCTAGTTTTTCTATGACCAAAGTGTTCAAATCAGAAAAAATTAGAACAAAGGGGGTGCTATGCAGGCCACCTTGGCTTCTTGGAAGGCCAACGGGTTTAATTCTACAAATAGGCCAATCATAAAAATAGAATGGTTGGGATTTGTTTTAGGTTCGAGAAGGAGCACCTGGGAGGAATATGATTAAGGTTTGCAAAATGATGCATTGTGCAGATTAAAGATACAGGGAGAAAGCAGAATATACAAGTCCAGAGGTTGTCCCGTAAAGGGGATTAGAAGGAGAATTAGAAGATGAAAAAAAGAGTTCTTTACACACCCCTAATTAACTTGTGGAATATGTTACCATAGGGTGTTGTGATAGCCATTAACCCCGAGCCCATTAAAAGGGGGGACTGGATAAATTCACAGGGGAGAGGTCTGTTAAGGCCATTGATTTCAATGGAATGTGGGGTCCTTGGTGCTCTCTGAGCTTGGTTGTTTTTCAGATGTTACATTACCCAACTAGGTAACATCATTAGTACTAGAAGAGAGTGGGGTTTGTAGAGTTTAGGAGGAGGACTCTGGGGTCCTTGGTACTCTCTGTACTTCTCACATTCTAAAGCAAGGGTGTCCATCCTTGGCCACTTTAAGACCTGTGGATTTCAACTCGAGCCAGCAATTCTGGGGAATTCTGGGAGTTGAAGTCCACAAGTCTTAAAGTGGCCAAGGTTGGATGGAAACCCCTGTTCTAATGAATGGGAGCCAGGCTTTGCTTCATCTTCTGATTCATTCCTAAATCTATAGAAGAATGGGGAGGCACAATGGTCTTTGCTGTATGTATACTCTCTCTGTGTGTGTGTGTGTGTGTGTGTGTGTGTGTGTGTGTGTGTGTGTGTTGTTTGGAGGAAGGGACAAATGGTTTGCTGTTGGCTATAGTACCTGGCTATCATTACTCACTTTTTCTCATACAAAATGGTGATGAGTTTGTTATTGTTCATTTACTTGGAAAGGCTGAAACATTTGTCTTGAGGTTATTTTTCCTTTTTTGCTTTAGATTTCACCATTCAAAGTTTTGTAATACGCTCTGCAACACTCAAAATATGTGGAGAAGGCATATCTTAAGGAGAAGTGACACGAAAAATAAGTATTAAGTCAAAAGATAGGTTACCCGTGTGAGAAAAGCATTCCTTCCAGGAAATGTATGTTTGTACACCTTTTCAATATTTTTTCTTTTCTTTTTCTTGGTGGTGGGAGAAAAGAAAACAGATGCTGAAATGAAGACAAAGTAAAGTATCTTTGAATGGCCACGATCCTGCCAGTATCCTTTAACCCATACCTTTTGTGAGATGGCTACGAGAAAACAAAATGCACACAGATTGATGCATAATCGGAAATGTTGCAAAATGAGGGAAGGGAGGGAAGAGAGGGGAGGGGAGGGGAGAGGAGAGGAGAGGAGAGGAGAGGAGAGGAGAGGAATACATTTGCTATGGCTACTTCTTCATATTTCTCCAATGTGAAGACAGATCTTCTCTGATTGGCCCAGATGTTCCTCCTGTATCTTGGTAGGCATGCTAGATTATTTTGACACATCATATCTGGGTTCCCATACTCTGGATAACCACTACACCAGTATTTCTCAACCTTAGCCACCTTAAGATGCATGGACTTCATGCTGGCTGTAGATTTCTGGAAGTTGAAGTCCACAAATCTTAAAGTTGCCATGGTTTTAACAGATTAACAGAGTTGGAAGGGACCTTGTAGGTCTTCTAGTCCAACCCCCCGCCCAAGAGGAGACCCTACACCATTTCTGACCGATGGCAGTCCAGTCTCTTCTTGAAAGCTTCCAGTGATGAAGCTCCCACAACTTCCGAAGGCAACTTCTGTTCCATTGGTTGATTGTTCTCACTTGTAGAAAATTTCTCCTTATTTCCAGGTTGAATCTCTCCTTGTTCAGTTTCCATCCATTATTCCTTGTCTGGCCTTCAGGTGCTTTGGAAAATAGCTTGACACCTTCCTCTCTGTGGCAGCCCCTCAAATATTGGAACACTACTATCATGTCTCCCCTGGTCCTTCTCTTCACTAGACTAGCCATGCCCAGTTCCTGCAACCGGTCATCATATGTTTTAGTTTAGTATGGTTGAGAATGACTCATCTAAATGTTGCAGGGATTACTTAGCCCCACCTTTTTATCCCAGTTTATTGGACAATAAATCACTGAAAATTTAGCTGCCATTGTCCCTGCTGGCTGTACATTCAGGAGATGTTATCCTATGGTAACTATCTCTAGGTTGCTCAAATTCATAACCCCACTAGATGTCAGCAAAGAGACACAGAAGATTCAAACTCTTTCCCACCATCTAGTGGTCAATTTAGATGCTTTCCCGCCAAGACAGTAGTCCTAATTGTACATGCAGAAAGTCAAGTTGGAAGAATTTACAGTATTTCCAAAGTAGCACTGTGACATTTGAGAAGTCTCCCACAGTGGAAGTTAACATGAATAAAATGTGTTATGAATAGAAGAAATGTTACGAATTGTCATGATAGCAACAGACCGGTGTTAGCTCACTACCCATTTTTAAAGTGTAGGCTGTTCTTAAAAAGGAAAATAAGAGTATTGTATTCCCTCAGGGGGTTTCAACATTTTTCTTTCCATTGGTTGGGGAAGTTTTCACATGAACAGATATAATAAAACACCTGCTGTATTGCTATTTTCATACCACTTGCATTGTGCTTAAAACTATAAAAGCGATCAACATTTGGATATTTAAGATGGTTAATATAATTTTTGACAAATTTCTTTTTTTAAATTGTTTATACATTTTTCTTCTTCTTTAAGTTACATAAGTGCTTACTGAGCAGTCTGGATCCATTTGTTCATACAAAGTATTAATAAACTGATAGTGAGAGTAATATTAATAATAACAACCGTACTTAAAATACCAATAGTTGCTTCTTTGTAATATAATTCTTAACATCATTTACTTATAATTATTTTCGACAAATTTCAAGGTGATCCAAATAGGCTTGCAAGCAAAATTGCAATAGCACTTAGACTTATATACCGCTTCACAGTGCTTTACAGCCCTCTCTAAGCGGTTTTACAGAGTCAGCATCTTGCCCCCAACAATTTGGGTCCTCATTTTACCCACCTCAGAAGGATGGAAGGCTGATTCAACCTTGAGCCTGGTGAGATTCGAACTGCCAAAATTGCAGGCAGCCAGCAGTCAGCAGAAGTAGCCTGCAGTACTGCACTCTAACCACTGCGCCACCGCGGTTCTTCCTTTTTCAGATAGTTTTGTTTTATCCCATCTTCTATAAATTATAAAGATGTGAATCTTTAACATGCTGGGCCACAAAATAAACAGACTTGCACATTTGTAGAACATCGCTGAATTTCTGATCTTTGGATCTGTGCTCCTGCCTTTGCCATGATTTAAAGACTCTTGGTTTCACAATCCTCTTTTTTGAATGCTAATTTGCTTTTGTTTATGACAGATATAGAAAATGAAGCCCCTGATAACAGTGAGTACAATCTCAAGAGTTGTCTAAAGTTTGTGACTAAATTATAACTTTTTAATGTGACAGGTGCGGAAGACGATGAAACTTGTCGACTGTACTTAATTTTAATTAAATGCAAATGACTTCATTATAGATTTAGTTTGTTTGCTCTGACAGCACCCATTACTTTTCGAAAAGCAGCCCCTATTTTAATGCTACATACACTTCTGAAATAAATACATATCTCAAGAAATAAATTGCCAAATATTCTCCCCCACCTAAAATAAATGTGGAGTCCTCTTAATGTTACGGACAGTGGTGGGATTCAAATTTTTTTACTACCAGTTCTGTGGGCGTGGCTTGGTGAGCATGGCGTGGCTTGGTGGGCATGGCTTGGTGGGCATAGCAGGATACTGTAAAATCTCCATTCCCTCCCCACTCCAGGGAAGGTTACTGCAAAATCCCCATTTCCTCCCGATCAGCTGGAACTCGGGAGGCAGAGAATAGATGGGGGCGGGGCCAGTCAGAGGTGGTATTTACCAGTTCTCTGAACTACTCAAAATTTCCACTACCGGTTCTCCAGAACTGGTCAGAACCTGATGAATCCCACCTTTGGTTATGGAACTTCATTAAGCAAAATCCCTAACAACTGTTAAACATTGACATAAAATTGAAACCAGACCTGGTTAATTCAGGAAGCTGGTTTGGGTGAGAGCTTGCATTGATTCCTTCAGATTGCAGAGTAGACATTTCAGTAGTAACATTTTAGTAATTTTCATGGTAAAAAAATATAGATTCCCCCCCCAGGCAAATGGCAATCTGGCTAAATTGAAGACAAGTTTTATATTTGTGGTAGAAGATCCTGGTTTAATAAACTTTATCTAACAATTTAGGTTAGACAAGCTATCATACTGAACTTTTTCAATAACTGTTAATGAATCTGATCAAATCATAATGATTTGTTAATTTTTAATTTGTTGGGAAGGCGTAGATAACTACTGTTTGCTTCAATTCTTCAGACTGCCTTTTAAAAAGGATGAATCTATGCTTATGTACGTGCCCTTATACCTTCTACAGAAAGACAGAAGCAATCAATTCATTCTTCAATATTCATATGCTGGTTTGGCATCCTTCAAATATTCTTGTCATCTAATTGCTTCCTTTGCTGGTTTTCCATCCAGTACTTTAAAAGGGAAAGGGGAATACATAAACATGTTGACCTAGTTCTAATGGCTAATCCTAAATGGATTCAATCAAACAAGCAGGTAAGGTCACAAATCTTTTGAATCTAATTCTCCGATTGATGTTCATGGAAATTAGCATGATCTAAAGTCATGGAGTTGCAGCTAACTGGGATAACTTATTGCCAACTTCAGTGGAGGATGTGAAAGCTTGATTTGAGTGCAACATGACTCATGAGATGGAGGGCAGCTGTCTCAAGAAAAGAAGAGTAATTAAGGTGAAAGACCAGGAGATGGAAATAAGAGACCAAAATAATAAAGCAGCAACTGATTTGAATTTTGCTTAGTTTCCTAGTCCCATCACAAATTCGACATGATCCTTCCCTGCCCTTTCATGTGAAGTTGTCAGAAGCATTTTTCTGGAACATTCAGTGGTTCAGGGATGGAATGGGACCTTCAGGCTCCTACCCTTGGCTGCACCTCCTTCTCCTCCAGGCTTCCACCTCTGCCCATTTAACTTCAGCTTTTCTCCTCAGGTGGCCCTCCCCCAGCCATTCGCCTTGGCCAATGGGCCTCCGCCCCTGTGCCCTTCGGCCCGGCCCATTTGCTAAAACACCATTTGTGCTGGCCCTTTGGCTGCACGGGACTGCCTGGAGGAGAAAGAGGCGTGGCTAAGGGTAGCAGCCTGAAGGTCCTTGTGTCAACTCGCAAAGCATCCCTGGCCTGTTCTCGAGTTGCCATAGGCAAGGGGGATGGGAAAACGAACTGGCCGCTACGGCGAAGCAGCAAGGCAGCCAAAAACAAAAGCACATTCCAGGCATATCTCTGTCAAGGCTGTCTCCCGGGGTTACCCACAGTGGCCGGAGGAAGTGATCTCTACAACCCGCGAAATTGCTCCGTTGGTGAATGTGACTGATGACACACCCTGGGGGGGAGGGGGAAACAGGGTCAAGCCTGGGCCGTAAATTACGTGGGGTCAGAGTTGGCTTCACTTGGAACGTGGCGACATGAAGCTCCTAATAAATAATTGGATTTCTTTTGAACCTTGGCTCGAGGCTCATGATTTAATTAGGGCATCGGTCGGAACCCTGACACCTAGACCCTTCAGGAATGCTGCAACAGGTCTGGCTAAGAAGGATGTGCTGTTGAGTAAAAGTTGCAATCTTGCAGAGAGGATTTGCTCATGTTTGAGGAGGTGTGTGGGTAGGTCGGGAAGCTGTCATTTTAAACATAAACATCTGAGCTTTGCTGCAGGAGAAAGGTAACGGGAAAAAAAACACCTCTGAGTTTCGAGAAAATATTACTTTCCCTTTTGGTTGGAGATGAATATTTGGATAAAGATGTCACTCTCCCTAAAGAGTCACTTAATTGGAATATGGGATAACTTCCTTGATCCTTGCTGTGATTGGGCTAGGAGGCCCCTTTTAACAAAAGCACTGGTGATTTTTCTTGCACGCTTTTGTCATTTTGGTTTTGGCTCTGGAAAATGAGATGGCTACAGCCATCACTCTTCACACTGCTGTGACTCATTTGGAACAGCAGGGGTGGGGCTATGTGAGGATGCTTTTTGTAGATTTTAGCTCTGCATTTAACACAATAATTCCACATAGACTAGTGTCTAAACTTATGGATCTTGGGCTTTCTTATTCAATCTGCCTTTGGATTATGGATTTCCTGTCTGGCCGCTCTCAGAGGGTCAGATCAGGTAATCATATCTCTTCAGCCCTTATTCTTAACACTGGTACACCACAGGGTTGCGTGTTGAGTCCCTTACTCTACACTCTTTATGTGCATGACTGCATTTCCACTCACGCTAGTAATACTATTACTAAATTTGCAGATGATACAGCAGTGGTGGGACTGATCTCCGGGGGGGGGGGGGGGGGGGAGGCGGGCGGGGGATGAGGGGT
>QLTV01020727.1:464764-483705 GCA_003457575.1 Thermophis baileyi
CTTCCTTCCCTCCCTCCCTCCCTCCCTCCCTCCCTTCCTTCCTGATGCCGTCAAAGCCCAGCTAACTGTTATTTTAATCTCTGTGGCCCTTGCTTGTTGTATGTACTGCATCAGCCACTATATGGTTCAGATAATTGGTAGATTGAACCCCAATTGAATTCCATCAGAAAAATGAATTCAGGGATCAAATGACATGAGTGCGAATCCCAATCAAAGCCATAGAGGCAATGAAGTCCCACTAATACAGTCAGAGGAAATCTGAGGAATATTGGATTCGAACCAAAGGTGCTTTTTCAAGAGGCAACAGGATTTTTTTAAAAAGACATTTCGCTTCTCATCCAAGAAGCTTCTTCAGCTCTGACTGGATGGTGGGGAATGGAAGGATTTCTACTCCTTGCAGACAGCTGGCCATTTGCATCCTTTTTAGAGAGTCATTGAGGCCACCTGGAGGTTTATTTGTGTCCTCGGGGTCACCTAAGTAGTGCAAATGTGTGTGGAGCCTTCTTGGAACTGTTGAAGTCCAGTTGCCTCTTGAAAAAAAAGGACCTTTGGGGACAACCATGACCTAGATGACTGAGAATCCCCATAGACATTGGATCTGAACATGAGATGGCTCCCTCACGCTCATGAAGTCGGCTTGTTCCTAGAGTTTTAGCGATGTGCTAAACTGAGAGGAAGAAGTTGCTATTAAGTCTACCAGGAAAGTAGTGAACTTTCAAGTACTTTGAGTAAGCTACGAAGGGTGAAAAAATGGTTGGCTTTTAAAGTAGATAAAGATGCTTCCTTCTTAAAAGCCCCTCCAGATCCCACTTTAAACAAGTTGAGAAAGTGGCTTTTTTTAATATAATTAAGATGGATTTTTTTTTCCATCGAGAAGGAAATGTCCTTCTGACCTCCCAAAGCTCTTTGCCCCTTTAAAGTAGCCTTTGCAACTTGTTTACTTTCCCATCAAACGAGGTCATCAGGGTCATAAAGGCAGCCAGGTTTTTAAAGAGTGTCCGGCCAATTGTTGTAACCTTTAATGATATTGGTACTTTGGTGTGATGAACAAAGGGCACCATAGGGCATGGCAGAAAGATGCAAGCAAACACCATAGATTGTAAAAAAAAATATCCTCATTATGATAGCCGTTCAGCATGAAAAGGGATCAGATTTAGGAGTGGGAACTTTTAGCAAAATTCTTCAGTGCTTATAACAAGAATACTGCGAGCAATCCCTAATTTGTATTAGTAAATTCAAATTTCTGCTCAGGAAACTGATTGGAAAGATTTCGTGGGAACATGACCGGCAAGTGTTTTGATAAAATTAACACATTTTTCATGTTGGGCATGTTGGACTTGACATGACATTGCCCCACAAGTGGAATTCAAGATGAATGTAGAAGGATCAAATATCTAAATATTTAAAGTCATTTATTGCTGCATGAATATATAGGTAGTACTTGACTTACAACAGTCATTTAGTGACTGCTCAAAGTTACAACGGTATTGAAAAAAAGTGACTTATGACAGGTTTACGACCATTGCAACAGCCACATGCCATGGCAAAACTCACCAAATTGGATGTAGATCCAATTTTAACAACTGCCTTGCTTAGCAACAGAAATTCTGGTCCCGACAGTGATTTTAAGTCAAGGACTAGCTGTATGTGGGTCACAGACTTTTTAGGAGTTTGCTGGAGTAACGTTTGTCAGTGTATGAGAGTTCATGAATTGGAATAGACATGGCAACAGGTCAGCCAATGGGGAACGTTTGGTGACCCAGACGGCTTGGAGCCTGGGCGTGGCTTAGCTTGACTGATTTGTATATAAGAGTTGCTTTGTCCTTGCAATATAGCCTCTGTATTATATTCTGTGATTCTGTGCTTCTGAGTTCTGGTTCTGGCTTCTGCTGCATGGGTATTGTATACATGCATCATGCTTTATATTATTGTATATAAAGAAGTTTCTTATATAAATGAATCCTGCTAAATTATTTACTTGTGTGCTGGTTGGATTGCTGCAAACTCTAACAAAGTTGAAGGAAAACTTAAAGTTTCATAGAGACTAGAGAAACTGTATAGGGTGAGTTAGCATAGTCAAACCTGGGAGCAATGTATTTCAGAAACCATACACTTTCTTAGAATATAGATGAAAATAAAAAGAGGAGAAACATACACATATTAATTTAGTTGTTTTTTGACACAATGGGGAGCAGAGTTTTCCTCTTTTTCCCACCAGATGAGTGATTCAAACACAAAATAGGCATTCTAAAGCAAATGCCTGGTAGCTACACCCCTCTGTAATTTAGCCTCCTTAGCAGAGGTGGTATTCAGCCGGTTTGGACCGGTTCACCCGAACTGGTACCGTGTTTCCCCTATAATAAGACATGTCCCGATAATAAGCCCAACAGGGCTTTTCGGGACATGTGTTGAAATAAGCCCCCCCTGAAAATAAGCCCCCTTCCCCAACTACGTACACGCATCCCCTGCCCCATCTGCCACCCCCAAATTGTGCCCAGACATCTTACCAGAGTCTGGCAGCTCGCCGCTTCTCTTTCTCGGCCGGTCTTTGCAGGGAAACTCCTTGAAATGTAAAGAAGAACTTCTCGCGAGTGTGAGCAATTAACAACTTCTCGCACTCGCGAGAAGTTTTTCTTTACATTTCAAGGAGTTTCCCTGCAAAGACAGGCCAAGAAAGAGAAGCGGTGAAGCTGCCAGACGCTGGTACGATGTTTGGGCACAATTTGGGGGTGGCAGGTGAGGCAGGGGATGGGAAGGGGCGGGCTGTGAGACACGCATCTTACCAGTGTCTGGCTTCTCTCCACCACTACTCTCTCTCAGCCGGTCTTTGCAGGGAAACTCCAATGTAAAGAAAAACTTCTGAACGCGCTGCCGACACCCGGGAAGAGAACATCATGAGAAATGGGCTCTCTCGCAGCGCCTCTTCTCTCTCTTCTTCTCCCGAGTGGCAGCTATGTGTCCAGAGATCGGCAGGCCAGATTCGGTTAGCCAGACGCACCGCTGCCACTCAGGAGAAGAAGAGAGAGAGGAGGTGCTGTGAGAGAGCCCATTTCTCATGTTGTTCTCTTCCTGGGTGGTGGTGGCGCATTCAGCTCCCCGAATCTGGCCTGCCAATCTCAGCCGGCAAGAAGGAGTGCCAGGTGGGGAGGGGTGGGGCAGTGGAGAAATGAGACACATAGAGTGAGATGGGGCTCCCCTTGCCGTCTCTTCTCCCCCACTCGCCGGGCATGGCAGGAGCTGGAAGTCAGCTCCCCGAATCTGGCCTGCCGATCTCGGCCAGCGCTGGGGGGGGGGAGTGCCGCCTCTCTCTCTTCTCCTCCCGAGCCTCGCAGCGCCTCCTCTCTCTTCTTCTCCTGAGTGGCAGCCGTGTGTCCAGAGATCGGCAGGCCAGATTCGGTGAGCCAGATGCACCGCTGCCACTCAGGAGAAGAAGAGAGAGAGGAGGTGCTGCGAGAGAGCCCATTTCTCATGTTCTCTTCCTGGGTGGCGGTGGTGCATTCAGCTCCCTGAATCTGGCCTGCCGATCTTGGCCGGAGAGAGGGAGTGCCAGGTGGGGAGGGGTGGGGCAGTGGAGAAATGAGATGCAAGAAATCTTTCTCTCTTCCAAACTCTGCCAGAAATGAGTCTTCGTGAGACTCATCGCGCCTGCGCAGCCTCTTAGAGCGAAAGGGGAGAAAGATTTCTTGCATGCAGCATGCAGCCAAAAGGTTCCTTGTCCTGGTGTTGTGTCTTATGTGCACTCTCCCCCACCACCACCGGAAAGGTTTGCCCGCTGGCTGCTTCTGCTGCTGCACCCGGCTAGAAGTTTAGCTGTCAGCTCGGGTTTGGTCGCCGGCTGCTTCTGCTCGGCGGGGATGGCTGAGGCGCTGTGGGTGTTGCTGCTGCCCTCGCTGCCGCAACCTACAGAGACCCCGGCTGGCCCCCTGCAGGCCATGCTCAGCTGTGGGCAGGGAGCACTGGCCGTGGCGGGGCCGGCCGAGCTGCGTCTGTCGGGGCTGCCCTCAGCGTGGCTGCCCGGTGTCTCGCTGCCGGGCGCCTGGGAAGAATAAGTGGGGCCTGCGGGAGGAAGGGAGTGCATGCAAGGGTCCTGCGAGGCTCCCCTCCCCAGGAAGAGTCCGGCTCAATCACCGTCCCGTCTGGTGACTCCCAAGGCAGAGGGGCTTCCCGGACATGCCGGCAGCTGCTCCGGTCAGTCAGTGCTCAGGTGGGGGGGACCGCAGGGAGATTGGAGCAGAGAGGAGCAGGGGGAAAGGGGAGGCCTCCAATGATCATCACCATAGAGCGGGAAGCGCACTCGCAGAGCGGCCGCTGCCCTGGCTGGGGTTTGGAAGCAGCAAAGCCGGAGTTTGGGGGAGAGAAAGAAAGACTTCTGCTGCTTTCCTTGCGCGCAGCCAAAAGCAGAAGCAGCAGAAGTTTTTCTTTCTTTCTCTCTCCCAAACTCTGGCTCTGCGGCTTCTAAAACCCAGCCAGGGCAGTGGCTGCTCTGTGAGTGCGCTTCCCGCTCTATGGTGACAGCTGGAACTGGAACTAAACAGACCGGCCGAGAGACGCCATGGAGCTGCCAGACTTCAGTAAGACGCGTGTCTCGCGGCCCGCCCCGCCTCCTGCACCCCAAAAATAAGGCCCCCCCTGATAATAAGGCCAAGGCCATATTTTGGGGGTCAAAAAATATAAGCCCCTGTCTTATTTTCAGGGAAACACGGTAGGGGAAATCGCAGGTGGGCCCGCCCACCCAACCTGTCTCTATGCCGTCCCATTTAAGCACGTGTTTGTGGCCGGGCGCATGCGTGGAAGGCGTGTGCGCGTGAGGAAGGCCGGGCGCATGCACGGACGGGGCACGTGCGCACATTTGCGAACTGGTAGGGAAGGTAAGTGAAAACCACCCCTGCTCCTTAGCATAGATTTCCTCATGTTTAGCAATGGCTCTGGCTGAAGTTGGATGCAAACTCAACCAAAAAACATCTCAGATGTATGGATCAGCCATCCTAAGATCCTTCCTTATTGAGACGTGATTGTCAGGGATCAACGGTGCCCTGCGTCAGCTAAGCCACAAACTCATTCTACCTTGTCATTTCTTATGATTTAGCTATCATTTCACCATGTCTTCTCTCTCTCTGCAGTCACATCTGCTTTGAGTTGACAGGATGTTCATTTGCATTTCCATGGTGTGGTGAGTCAATTTTTGCTACTTTTGATAAAAAAAAGAATAACAGAGTTTGAAGGAACTTTGGAGCTCTTCTAGTCCAGCCCCCTGCTCAGGCAGGAGACCTTATACCATTGCAGACAAATGGTTGTCCGATCTCTTCTTAAAAGCCTCCAGTGTTGAAGCACCCACAACTTCTGGAGGCAAGTTGTTCCACAGATTAATTGTTCTAACTGTTAAGGAAATTTCTTCTTAGTTCTAACTTGTTTCTCTCCTTGATTAGTTTCCATCCATATCGGTATCCAAACAGTAAACATATTTGGAATGGTTAAAAAACAAAACAAATAGAAGTGTATGAGCTAATGCTGTCTGACTGGTGAGATTTCAGATTTTAAATCAGAATATCACTTGCATTTGCATCCAGATTATATAATGCTTTGGATTACAAATGTGATTTGCCTCCTCACAAACCACCAACTGTTAAGCTCACAGATCACCCATTGGGTGCTAAACAGTTGTTTGCCATCTATCTAATTTCAAACCTATTCATCAATGTCTGCCATCAAGCATGTAATATTGGGGTGAATCCAATCTTAGCATGTTACATATACCATGATTTTTTTAGTAAAAAATGACAAATAAAATCAATCACAGGTGAACACAGTTGTGGTTGTGACTTATTTATTAAACCATGGGTTAGTGTAATGGTAGGAGAGAAAGACCTTGAGGCAGGGGTGAAATCCAGCAGGTTCTGACAGGTTCTGGAGAACCGGTAGCGGAAATTTTGAGTAGTTCGGAGAACCAGCAAATACCACCTCTGGCAGGCCCCAGAGTGGGGTGGGAATGGAGATTTTGCAGTATCCTTCCCCCAGGAGTGGGGAGGGAATGGGAATTTTGCAGTATCCTTCCCCTGCCATGCCCACCAAGCCACACCCACCAAGCCACACCACACCATGCCCACCAAGCCATGCCCACAGAACCGGTAGTAAAAAATTTTTTTGATTTCACCACTGCCTTGAGGGACAGGGTGAGGAAATGTGGCATACCGAATGGTCAGAGAAGAGAGGGCATAGCCCACAGCTGCCTAATAGGAAGAGAGGCTCAGAAGGGCTCCTAACCAGTTTCTCAGGCTGTTAAAGAGATGGTGAGAGACTTGTACTTTCAAGAATCTGTTAATGCAGTCTTACAATAAAGAAAAATTAGTCATCTGGTCATGTTTCTTGTCTGATTTACCTGGTATGGCTGACATCAATCTTGTAAGTCTCAACATGCAAATCTCTCACTGTCTCCTTAACAGCCTGAGAAGCTAGGGAGGGTCTCTTCTAAGTCTCTTTCATCATCATCTTCTTTTAATGACCCCATAATCCCTTGCGGGGTAGAGTCTGGGCAACTGAATGGAGCTAGCAGAGCGGTTTAATGGCCGGATGCCCTTCCTGTTGCCAATGCAGTGTTTTGCTCAGCAGATACATTCTCATCGTGCCCAGAGAGACAAATATCTGCCTCTACCTAGGATCGAACTCACAACCTCCTGATTGTAAGGCGAGACCTCCACCTCTAGGCTACCACACCACTCCTAAGTCTCTTTCTCCACCCATTATTCAGCTGTGGGCTATATCCTCTCTTATCTGACCATTCTTTAGGCAATCTTTCTTCACCCCATCTGTCAAAGTCTTTCTCACATACCATTACAGTCAGTTTCATGCATGGCTGGCTGGGGAATACCGCGAGTCCAGATATCTTCAAGTTACCAAGGTTGAGAAATGCTACTCTAGACCAGTGGTTCCCAACATGGGGCCCACGCCCCACAGGGGAGCAATTTGATTTAAAAAAAATTATTATTAAATACACATAAAAATAAAACACAGAACAATACAAACACAAAACAAGCAATTGGGGTGTTCTATCCCCCTATATACAGTAAGCTTTCATCAGATCGTATCAGTGTTTATGTTATCCATAAGTAGATATATTTACATTCCCATTTGTTTACTTGGTTATTCCTTCTTTCCTTATTTGTTTACATTAATATATACAATATTGTTACATCTTCTATACAACATTAGTTTAAACAAACGGGTTCTATCATAATTAATTCAGAAATAGCAATTATACATCATTTTTTACTTATTCTTTCTCTCTTTCAACCATTCATAAAATTTGTTCCAAACTATGTAATATTCAGTTTCATTTTTTTCTTTTTTTTACTTTATTAGTTTGTTCATTTTGTCACAATCTAATATCTTTTTGATTATATGCTCGTCTTTAGGTGTTTCCCCACTCTTCCAAAATTGCGCATATATAATTCTTGCTGCTGTAATGATATGTATGATGAGATATTGTATTTTCTTTTTATACTTTTTATCGATTATTCCTAATAAAAATAACTCCGGTTTTCTGTCAATGTCTGCCTTTATTATTTCTTTCAGCCAGGTTCCTACCTTACTCCAATATTTTTTTTGCTTTTAAACAAGTCCACCAAAGATGGTAATAAGTGCCTCTTTCCTTTTTACATTTCCAACAGAGTGATGATGAATTTGGAAACATCTTTGCAATCCTTACAGGTGGCAAGTGCCATCTATAGAACATCTTATACTGGTTTTCCTTGTACGCCACCGACATTGTGAGTTTCCAATTAATTGACCAAATTTTTCCCCATTTTTCTATTTCGATAGTGTGTCCAAAATTTTTTGTCCATCTAATCATTGTATCCTTCACTATCTCCTCTTCCATTTTATATTTTATCATAAATTTATAAATCTTTCCAATTAATTTTTCCTCCGTGCCAAATAATATCCTATCCAGGTCGTTATATCCATTCTGGAATCCATTTGTCTTGTTATCTTTCTGAAATTTGGTTTGTACCCGTGTATAGGTCCACCAGTCCAGATTTAACCCATGTTCTGCCAGTTTGATTTTTAATGGGGGCAATTGGAACCTTGTTTAAACCAAGTTAATGGCCTTTTAGGCTTCCTCAGCGTGAGTAGGAGTTCACTTTTTGAATAGTAAGAATTATATGTCACGGGGGGTGGGGGGGGGCATCAGGATTTTAGAGATGCTTAGGTGGGGCATGGCCAAAAAAAGGTTGAGAAATGCTACTCTAGACCTATAAGCAGGCGGCCCAGACCAGTGGACCTTCTGGGAGCAGATTTTCTAACCCTACTGTGAATTCCCAGAGGAAGGTCCTGCCATCTGGCTGAGATCTGTAACCTCCTTGTCTTCCCATTGTGACTGTAGACTCTGGAAGAAGATTTGCAATAATTCAACGATAAATCTCCTCGTTCTTTGTCATGAAAAATCCCAGCATGTTTTATGCCTTTTTGGCTGACATTTAATATCTGAAAACCCAGCTGTTACTCTGATACTATCAGCCAGAGACAGATCAAAACACTTACTGGTGTCTGCCTGCTGTCATATCAGCACAAAGCAATCACATCTCTGAAATTCCAGATAGTCTCCTCCTGAGGGAAGATAGAAGATCTCACCGTTCCTCCAGATTTTTTTTTCTGGAGCATATGTTGAATCAGTTTCATTCTCATAGGAGCTGTAGTTTGGATTGAACCAGGACTAAAACTGTCAAGAACACTGACATAAGCTAGTGATTTAATCTCCTTCCAACCGGTTTTTGACTATAGTCATATAAGAAAAATCAAATTCAGATTAGAGTGGTTTGCAGCGATAGCGTGTAGACTCGCATCACTGAAAAAAATAATAGTGGAATTGAGATACAAAGGATTTTCCAAGCAATTCATCGCAAATGTCAATAAAAAAATGATGATTTATCCAATGGCCATTTCTCATTGTAATACCAGTGAGTTCCATAATTACCAAATGCTCTTTTGATGGGAAGTGAGGTCATTGCAATCTATTTTCCTGTCTGGCCGTATCATTATAAAATATTTTCATTAAATTTAATTCCATTTTCATTAGATTGAGAGAGGAATGGGTTCTCTTTCTCCCATTTCTTCCACTCCTTTAAAGCCTTCATATCCAGATTAGAATAGTTGTCCAACAAAAGTGATTTCCACTTCTTTGGCAATATATCTGACCACACATCTTAAACAAATGAAGACCAACATAAAATGTCAAAAGCAGGGACAATGGGCCCAGCTTTATCTCCTTCCAAACAGTGCTCAAAATGTAGCTGGAATTCTCTATCTTCTAGACCAGGAGTCTGCAACCTTAAACACTCAAAGAGCCACTTGGGCCCGTTTCCCACAGAAAACAAAACACTGGGAGCCACAAAACCTGGGTGGGCGTGGCCAACTCGACATCACTCACTCCCACCATCACATGACCCCCCCCCAGCCATGCCTACCCAGGTTTTGTGGCTCTTCTGACCCTCCGGCGCTCGCCCGCCCGCAACTCTCCTCGCTCCTCCAGGCCCATCTTGCTGATGGGGGGGGGAGCAGCCCTGATACCTCTGCTCCCCCCCCCAATGGCCCCAGCCATCACTGCCCGGGGAAGGCAAGGAAAAGAAAGTGAGCAGAAACATAGCTCTCGCTGGGGCGAAATAGCTGAGATCGGGGAAGGCACAGGCAACAGAAAGTGGCGCATTTTAAAGGCGGTGAACAGCGTTCTGCTGCAAAAGCCAGGCCACGCCTCTCCGCCGTCCAACTCGCCAATGGGGTGCTTCTGCCGGGCCATCTCCCCCCCTGGCTGGGCTGTTGTGCTCGACGCTCGGCAGGGGAGGGGAGCGCTTCCCCACGCCGCCCCCTTCTTTCTCTTGGCCCCGCCAACAAGGGAGGAGGAAGGCCAGGCTTTGGGGATGGCCCCCACCCCGCAAGATCCAACCCTCCTGCTCTCTCCCAGCAGTCTTTGCTGGCGGCAACAGCAAATGTACCAGGCAGAATGATGTTGCCGTGCAAAGGCAAGTGCAGGGGCGCTTTGCTCCTGCACTAAGGCTCCGACCATGCCACTGCCACAACAGGATGACGGCTCTTTCATCCCTCTGCCGTGACAGGGAGCCGGGGCAGAGGGCCCAAAGAGCCGCATTCGGCTCTGGAGCCGCAGGTTGCTGACCCCCTTTCTAGACCAAGCAAAGTCATGTAAAGACTCTTTCAAGTTGATCCCATGTCTATGTCCATGTTGGTTTTGGGGAAGCAATACAGAAATGATATTCATTTATTTATATCCCACCTTCATTATTTTTATAAATAACTCAAGGTGGTAAACACACACGATACTCCTTCCTCCTACCTATTTTTCCCCACAAGAACAATCCTGTTGGCTTTCAGTCCTGGTGACTGGCCCAAAGTCAGCCAGCTGGCTTTCATGCCTAAGATGGCGATTGGCTCAGTCACCTAGCCAGCTTTCATGATTAAGGCAGAACTAGAACTCCGAATCATGTAGTGATTGGCCAAAAGTCATCCAGCTGACTTTCATGCCTAAAATGGGACTAGAACTCACCTTCTCCCGGCGATTGGCTCAAAGTCACCTAGCCAGCTTTCATGACTAAGGCAGAACTAGAACTCCGAATCTCGTAGTGATTGGCCCAAAGTCATCCTGGCTTTCATGCCTAAGATGGTGATTGGCTCAAAGTCACCTAGCCAGCTTTCATGATTAAGGCGGAACTAGAACTCCGAATCATGTAGTGATTGGCCAAAAGTCATCCTGGCTTTCATGCCTAAAATGGGACTAGAACTCACCTTCTCCTGGCGATTGGCTCAAAGTCACCTAGCCAGCTTTCATGACTAAGGCGGAACTAGAACTCCAAATCTCGTAGTGATTGGCCCAAAGTCAGCCAGCTGGCTTTCATGCCTAAGGTGGGACTAGAACTCACCTTCTCCTAGTTTCTGGCCTGATGCCTTAAACAGTAGACCAAACTGGCTCTCTTTTACAGTTTACTTCTTCCCAGTGTTTGTTTTAATTTCCCCATTTTCGATTTTTATTTTTTATTTTCATAGTCCATATCCAAAACCTAAAGAGGTCCAGCTCTGCAGATCTTTTGGGATCCTTCAAGGTCAACCAGGTTCTGCCACTTGCTATAGGGCAGTGATGGCCAACCTTTTTCTCGTCGCGCGCGTGCCGGCACCCATAATGCAATGCGTGTACATCTCCCGCATGAGCCCCGCCCTCCGCACATGTGCAGCAGATACCCAAAAATCAGATGGCCGGTGGGAGGCATGCACGCATGCGCGGTGGAGCTGAGCTGGGCGACAGCTCGCGTGCCCGCAGAGAGGGCTCTGCGTGCCACAGGTTCGCCATCACGGCTATAGGGCAAGAACCAAGCTGGCAAAACTCATCAATACCTCCTTTCCCCAACTGCCTCTAATTGATGAGTCTAATCCCTGCTTGGTCCTCGAAATCTCTTTGTTACTATAGTTTCCAGCATTTAGCAAGTCATTATCCCTCTTTGAAGTATTCGGAGATAAAAGCGATGGGGACAACTTGGATAGGAAAAGGATAACATCTATCTGTCACCTTAAAAGAAGGAATACAAAGAACCAACCCATTATTTCTCTCGGGGAGAAATAATTCTCCAGTGGTAGCCATTCTTCAGAATTGCCATTAGGACAAATTCTCCTTGCTTTTTTTTTTTTTTACATTTTGCTACCTCTTTTTTTTTTTTTCAAAAAAGGGAGGAAGAAATGTCTCTGTTGCCTAGCAACATCCTTCTCTAGTACATTGTCAAGAGGCCAGTATAGTATAACTTGTTAGAAAAAAAATTGGGGCGGGGTATATTCCTATTTAGGCATATATATGTATTTTTGTCCACGAATAACTATGTTTTAGAAGAAGCCGCTGCAGAGAAAAATGAGGGTTTTCTGCATGTCTTTGCATATTTGAGATTAAGGCTGTTGTCAACCCCTTTGTCTCTAGACCTTATTTTTCAACTGCTGTCATATTACTTTCTCCATCGTTACATTTCATTCTCAATCCATCTTCTCTTCCCGGTCTTTTGTCAATACTGTTATGAATTAATACTGTACAAGAAACTTACTTGCAAATCCTCAAATATTTTCTTCCACTGGAAAAGAATGCCGGGGTTTTTTTTTTTTGTATCTGATACTCAGGGTGCTTAAAACTTTCTTTAAATTTCTCTTGATGTTTACTTCCCTTGTTGGTGGTGTCAGAGGACGCTATCGGTGATCTTCCTCTCCAGAATTTATCCCTTCATTACCCCATAGTCTGTATGGCTGCCCATACATCCTAATTTGGAACATTTCTAAGAAAAGATTACAATCAATTAGAATAGAGCTGGAAGGGACCTTAGAGGTCTTCTAGTCCAACCCCCCTGCTCAAGCAGGAGACCCTATACCATTTCAGACAGGTGGCTGTCCAGTCTCTTCTTAAAAACCTCCAGTGATGAAGCACCTACAACTTCTGAAGGCAACCGTTCATTGTCCTCACTGTTAGGAAGTTTCTCCTTAATTCCAAGTTGCTTCTCTCCTTGAGTAGTTTCCATCCATTGTTTCTTGTCTTGCCTTCTAATGCTTTGGAAAATAAGTTGACTCTCTTCTTTGTAGCAGCCCCTCAAATACTGGAATACCGCTATAATGTCACCCCCTAGTCCTTCTTTTCTCAAGACTGGCCAAACCCAATTCCTGAAATTGTTCTTCATATGTTTTTTGCCTCCAGGCCTTTACTCATCTTAGTTGCTCTTCTTTGCACTTTTTCCAAAGTCTCAACATCTTTTTTGTAACGTGGTGACCAAAGCTGGATGCAGTATTTACCATAAAGATGTCTTCTCTTGGGATTTAAATTGAAATCTAGAAAGCCTGGGAGACTGTAGGTTGTTGAGCAGATGCTTGTGAAATGAATTATGGGAGATGGGTGCAGAACTTGTGACAGTTTCATTGTGAGATCTTAGCGCAAGAGCACTCTGTTCCTGAAAAGACATTCTTTCTTCTGGGGAACAAACCGAGAAGAATAGCTAAATCTGACAGAGAGGGTTCTGTGAGTACAATTATTTTACTGATTTTGGAAGAACCATTTTCCATAATCAGATCAACGCCAATTCAAGAAAGTGTTTGCAATTGGCCCTGCGTTGGAAAAAAGACAAGGCTTTTTATCAACACTGAAGTGTTGCCTTTAGTGTAAAAAGAAACAGTGACTGTTTTTCATTGCATTTCATTTAGTTGTCAGCATCTACTAGCGGGTATATACAGGGCTTCAAAAATTTCAGCAACGGGTTCTCTGCCCGGTTGCTGGGTGGGTGTGGCCATTGTGGGCGTGGCCTAGTCAGCCTCCTGCACCACGGCGGGGGGGGGGGGCGGTTTCGCCGCCTTCCCCAGGTTCTGGAGGCTTTCCTTGAGCCTCTGGGAGAGCGAAAACTGCCTCCCCCTGGGCTCCGGAGGCCCTCTTTTCCCCCCTCTCTGAGCCTCCTCGCAGGCCCTGCACTTACCTCGCATCCAAAACGGGCCACGTGGAGACTCCTGGGAGGGGCGGAGTGGGATGGGCGGGGCCAGACAGGGGTGGGATTTGGAGGTTCTCCGAACCAGCCATAACGTTAGTTACGGGTTCTCCCGAACCCGGGCTAACCCGTAGCAGCCCACCCCTGGGTATATAATGATATGCAGAATTACTACCAGAATTACGAGGAGTCCTTCGCTTACAGCTACGATGGAATGTCATTGTAAGTCACGATGGTTGTAAGGAGAGACACTCCTGCGACCACACCTAATTTTATGTTTTTGTGACAGTTGTTAAGTGAATGCCATGGTCATTAAGGGAATCAATATATTCAGGGGTGGGTTCTGGTTTTCTTTGCTGGCAGTTCACTCAGTGTCGTGCTGCGGGGGGGTGGCGCATGCTTTGCGCGCGCTTCACGCATGCGCAGTGCTTAAGAAAAGCTTCTGCCATGCGCAGAAGCAAAAAACAAAATGGCGGCGCCTATGGCACCACCGAAAGAACCAGTTTGGGGGCATGGCAGGCCTGGGTCACTGCTGGTTCTAGCGACCCAGGCCGCCAAGTTACTACCGGTTCTATAGAACCAGTCCGAACCGGGAGGAACCCACCTCTGAATATATTCGTATGGGTGTTTTTTTTTTTTTAATCAGAAACCTTCTGAAAAGGCCAGAAACGGGCAAAAATACATTGTAAATCATGATTACATGACTGTGGAATGCTACAACCCACCGTAAAAGTGAGGCAAGTGCCAAGCACCCGAAATGCAGTCATGTGATTGTGTGGTGTTTGTGTGTTTGTTTGTTTATTTCATGTATGTATGTATCTATGTATGTATGTTAGAACTCCAGAATTGAGTCCTAAGTAGCTCTTGGAGGGGTGGGGGGAAGGGTTCATTGTAATGTTAAACTATCTCTAAACAGCTGGTCATTAAGCAAGGACTATCTGTATGCATGTGACAAAAGAAAGCACAAGAGGCAAAATGGGAACAAAATTCACTTTTTCGGGCCTAAAGATCCATGGGAAACTTGTGTCGCTCACACTTGCTAAAACTTGAAATAAAATGGCTGGATTTTCTAGGAAGAAATACATTTCTTGGGCCTGCTTATTCTCCCCCCACCCTCCAAACACCCAAAAGCAGAATAACCCGCACATTAGAGAAATCCAGAATTACGCAAAGTAAAACCTTACATATTATTGCTTAAGTTCCATCATCTTACCCCCGAAGCCTTCAACCGCTAACCTCAAGGCTGCTTCCAGATGACCCGAAAGTGTGATGGGATTGAAAATATGAGAAATAGCCCTGTGAGTTATATTTAATTAATTAATCAATTACCTTTAAAATTAATTCGAATCAAATCGCATAGAGGGCTGCGTTCTTCTAGGTTCAGGCTGTGCGGTAAATCACAGTTATAAAGCATATGAATTATGGTAATACGATTTGGAAATATATCCCAAAATGTCTGGCAGGCTTCCCTGTCTCATCAGGCTTAGCAGTACAGAAGCCTCTGGGTGGACAATTTTCCTTTCCAGCACATCAGCTGAGTAAAGACTTTTCAGGTAGAAAATGTCTGAATTAGCAAAGCTGTTTTATTCTCGTTCCTTACGTGAAAATTTGCTCCCAATCTGACTCTTGTAAACACTTCAGAAAAAGCCCATTTAGGCTGGGAGAAATTAAGCAGTGACACTTTGGGGAAATTGATAACAAATAGTCACACAATCGCTGCTTTTTAACCTCACCAGTATATTAAGACAAAGTAAACATCAGGGAGATTGCAAGAAAAAGAGGCAGATTTAGTGGCGGGAGAGAATATTCAATATGCAGAGCAAATGCAGCATAAATCTACATACTGCTAATGGGGAACACTTTCTGGAAGCACCATCCAGGCTGAATATTAAGTGCAATAAACAGGAATCATAACAAAGGGATCTTTTTTTTTTTCACTGCCAGGAAAGATATTACAGGAATCACAAAGCAAAGGTGCTCCTATCATCCCTCGAGACATAGATCAACGGGAAAACTGTAAGGTAGTAAGTTAGAAACATTGTTCATTCAAAACACGTCTCGGTGTTCAACTCTCATTGATGAGTTGGACACCAGGAGCCTTGTAAAATTCCTTCCTAGATTCGTAGGCCAAGAAATGGGAAGGAAAGATTACTCCAGGGAGTGGGGAACTTTTATTTATTTATAGCAGAGGTCCCCAACTTCCAGGCCATGGACTGGTACCGGGTCTATTAGGAACCGGGCCACACAGCTGGAGGTGAGTGGCAGGCAAGCATTTGAATCAGAATAGAGCTGGAAGCAGGGGTGGGTTCTACTTACCTTCCCTACCGGTTCTGATCGCGACGGAAGCGCCCCTGTCGTGTCACGCGAAACACCCGGAAATGACCCTCTGCACATGTGCAGAAGCCTTTGTGCATACGCAGAGGGTTATTTTTCAAGCCGCGGTGACTGGAGGACCAATTCAGGGGTGTGGACCGCCAGTCTTTGCTGCCGGTAAATTTCTGCTACCGGTTCTAATGAACCTGTCTGAACCGGCAGCAACCCACCTCTGGCTGGAAGGGACCTTGGAGGTCTTCTAGTCCAACTCCCCCTGCTCAAGCAGGAGACCCTATTCCATTTCAGACAGGTGGCTGTCCAGTCTTTTCTTAAAATCCCCCAGTGAATGAAAAGTTAGAATTTTAGAGAGAGAAAATGATTCCCTGCTTACCCTCCAGTGTTCAATGTCCCCCTCCAGCCCCCATGAAATTTGGGAAAAGCTGACCTGGGGTTTGAGCCTCCCCCAAAGCTTCATCTGTATTTGCAACCGCTCCCCAGCTCTAGCATCACTGCCTCAGCTCCACCTGAGGTAATCAGGCATTAGATTCTCATAGGACCGCAAACCCTATTGTAAATTGCGCGTGCGAGGGATCTAGGTTGCACGCTCCTCCTCCACCCATCCCCCGATCCGGAAAAAAATTGTCTTCCATGAAACCGGTCCCTAGTGCCAAAAAAGTTGGGGACCACTGATTTACAGGGCCAAGATGATTAAGATGATATCCCACCTTTTAGTTATCCCAATCACTACCGCCAGTTTGGGGTTTACATAACCCCAAACTCAAGTGTCAACACAACTACAGTGGTTCCGAAGCAACACACACACACTCAAAGGCTAGTAGTCCCAAAGGTGTTTTTCAAAAGGCGATTAGACTCCCCCCCCCCTTGAAAACATTTAGCTTCTCATCCAAGAAGCTTCTTCCGTTCTTCAGAAGAAGCTTCTTGGATAAGAAGTTAAGTTGAGCCGCCCAGAGTCCCTTGGGAGTTGGGCGGCATACAAATTTAATAAATAATAAAATTTAATAAATAATAAATGTTTTCAAGGGAGAAAAAACAACAACAAGGAAGTCCAGTTGCCTTTTGAAAAGCATATTTGGGACAACCATGACCTGGATGATTGAGAATCTCCATAGTCGAAGGCTAGTACTCACTGCTCACTACTCTACTCTTTCCCACTTCTACTAATCTCCTCCCACTGCTCCTCCAACTATTACTACTTCTTTGAGTCCTACTCCTGGGAACAGTATCTCTTTCTACCTGCTTGAGGACACGCATCAACACCACCACACCCAGCTCTCTCTCTGCTCATTGTTTATAGCCCACAGTTACTGTTCTGGGACAGGGCACCAGCAACACAATCGCTGGCCATTTCGTAGGCAGTTGTCCTCTCATAGGAAGCCACATCCTTTGATCTTCTTCTAAAAGGCAGACGTGATATGGGGGCTAGGACTTATTTCAAGCCTTTTGAAATCTCCACAAAACTTCTAGGGATGCTAATTGGAAGTTTTAAGTTGCTGGTGTGCTTTCAGGGAGAAAAACACGTTAAATAAAAGATATGGAAGAGAGGGGGAAGTCAACTCTACAAAGTAAGTAGGACCATCTGCCACTTTACAAAAAAAAATAAGCTTCAAAACACCACCAAAAGAATTTATAAAATCACTCTCGAAGCAGCCTGAGAATTCAGTCGCAAACAAAAGCCTCCCTTGTGAGTTGGAGGAAGATCTTTCTGGAAATGGGAAAACAGATTTGAATGCTGAAATATTCAACCGCTGGGCTTTCTTGCTCTCCTGAGACTCGTCCCACAGTTGCTTCAAATGGGATCTGGGATTCTTACATCTAAACCTACTTCTAAGGAGGCATGGTGAGGCCCACGCAGGAGTGAAGATTCTCGGGTGGTGATATCTGTTATAACGGCCTCTTTACAGAGACTCAGTGACTACCTTCTTCAGGGTTGTTTCCTTTCTTCACAAGGGGAAGACATCACAGAATTTAGATAATGATGTGTGAATTCATCCGATTTGAAACTAATCAAGGAGGGAAGCAACTTAGAACTAAGGAGAAATTTCCTGACAGTTAGAACAATTAATCAGTGGAACAACTTGCCTCCAGAAGGTGTGAATGATCCAACACTGGAAGTTTTTAAGAAGATATTGGATAACCATTTGTCTGAAGTGGTGTAGGGTTTCCTGCCTAAGCAGGGGGTTGGACAAGAAGACCTCCAAGGTCCCTTCCAACTCTGTTATTTCTATTTCTATTCTAATTTTCTGGATCACATGATGCTCAGAGATCTTCTTGTAAGACAGTCAGCTCTGCTCCAGTAAGGGCAAAATCTTAGTCTGAATCTATGCTTTGCCTGTTACAGAATAACAGAAGAGTTAAAGGTGACCTTGGAGGTCAGATTAACAGAGTTGGAAGGGACCTTGAAGGTCATTTAGTCCAACCCCCCCACCCCACCCAAGCAGGAGACCCTACACCCTTTCTGACAAATGGCAGTCCAATCTCTTCTTGAAAGCCTCCAGTGATGAAGCTCCCACTTCTTAGGTCTTCTTAGTCCAAACCCCCTGCCCAAGCAGGAGAGCACCATTCAAACAAATGGTGGTCCAATCTCTTCTTAACTCCCCCCCCCAATGTTGGAGCACCCACAACTTCTGGAGGCAAGTCTTTTCCCTGATTAATTGTTCTGTCAAGGAAATTTCTCCTCAGTTCTAGGTTCCTTCTCTCCTTGATTAGTTTCCATCCATTGTTCCTTGTCTTGCCTTCTAGTGCTGTGGAAAATAGGTTGTCCCCCTCTTCTTCGCGGCAGCCCCTTAGATATTGGAAGACTGCTATCATGTCACCCTAGTCCTTCTTTTCACTAGACTAGACATATCCAATTCCCACAATGGTTCTTCATATGTTTTAGCCTCTAATCCCTTAATCATCTTTGTTGCTCTTCTCTGCACTCTTTCCAGAGTCTCAACATCTTTTTTATATCGTGGCAACCATAACTGGATGCAGTATTCTAGGTGTGGTCTTACTAAGGCATCTCTGGTAATATTGTACTTCTAACTAGAGCATATAAAACATTTGCTAGACCACTTCTCGAATACAGCTCATCTGTCTGGAACCCACACTACATATTCGACATTAATACAA
>QLTV01020727.1:485071-501188 GCA_003457575.1 Thermophis baileyi
GGAAGGAAGGAAGGAAGGAAGGAAGGAAGGAAGGAAGGAAGGAAGGAAGGAAGGAAGGAAGGAAGGAAGACAGACTAAATGTATGCTGTCAGAAAATTAGAAATGTAGAAGAACACATTCCTCTTAGCCAGCTAAGCTTTCAGGAGAAGGGGAAGGGGAGGAGGAGGGGGAGGAGAAGGAGAAGGAGAAGGAGAAGGAGAAGGAGGAGAAGGAGAAGGAGAAGGAGAAGGAGAAGGAGAAGGAGAAGGAGAAGGAGAAGGAGAAGGAGAAGGGAGATCTTTAGCATTTGGTAGTTTTACATTTTCTGGAAATCTTTCTGCCTGTTCAGCTATGATGGATTCAGTAATATGAGATGGGTAGTGTAGTTGAAAGGAATGTTTCACAAGAAGTGTATTCCATACACTCATTAACTTAAAAAAGGTGCAAAGCAATACGATAAAAGTGTTTACCACACTTCAGGGCAAAAAACTTTGGATGCACTGAGACAGTTTTCGACCAGAATTTATTTAGAAGTGATGACAAATCCTTGCATCCAAAGTTGTCCAGATGAAGCACTTAAATTTTCATCAACTTTCATTATCTTTGCATCCCTGAATGATTTTATAGACTAGCTAAAGATCCCCGCCTATGAGCTAGTAATCTATGCCTCCAGAGCCTGTCTCTATAGGACTCCAATATTCTACCATCAAATCCTGTTTAAGTTGCAGATGTATCTGAATTATCATTATTAAATAAAGATGTTGGACTACACCACACAAAGCCCTGCAGCTTCCTTACTGCTATTTCCTAAAGCAGATATATTTTATGTCTTTCTTCTCCACATCCTAGGCCTGCACACAGATAAAATGACTAATTCTCGGTCAAATCACAGCAGTATGTTCTAAAAGAAATTGACGATAATAAGCAAGGAGAGATGGGAGGTGATCAAATTTGTTTTCTTACTTGGGAAAGATTAGGAGTTTGTCAACATTCCAAGTATACAGTATGTTTCTTTTTTTTTTCTGATAAAAGTCATCCAGATTGTAGTGAGCAAATAGTCAAAGACTCAAGATACTTTACATAGTAAATAACCAAGACTGGCTACAATACAGAAGGGATTCGCCAGCATCTGTGTGATACAATGAGCTTGAACTTTACAACTCATGGTTGCCTGTGGGGTCCTTGGTGTTTTCTGAGTGTGGTTATTTTCTTGCAGACATTTCATGACTCAACTAGGGAACAACATCAAGAGCCGTGGTGCCGCAGTGGTTAGAATGCAGTACTGCAGGCTATTTCTGCTGACTACCAGCTGACTGCAGTTCGGCAGCTCGAGTCTCACCGGCTCAAGATTGACTCCCATCCTTCCGAGGTGGGTAAAATGAGGACCCAGATTGTTGGGGGAAAGATGCTGACTCTGTAAACTGCTTAGAAAGGGCTGTAAAGCACTGTGAAGCAGTATATAAGTCTAAGTGTTACTGCTATTGCTATCACCAGTCTATCATTGGCACTGATGATGTTACCTAGTTGGGTCATGAAATGTCTGCAAGAAAATAACCACACTCAGAAAGCATCAAGGACTCCACAGTCAACCATGACAGTGGTGAAATCCAATTTTTTTTACTACCAGTTCTGTGGGCGTGGCTTGGTGGGTGTGGTGTGGCTTGGTGGGCGTGGCTTGGTGGGCGTGGCAGGGGAAGGATACTGCAAAATCTCCATTCCCACTCCATTCCAGGGGAAGGATACTGAAAAATCCCCATTCCCTCCCCACTCCTGGGGGAAGGATATTGCAAAATCTCCATTCCCACCCCACTCTGGGGCCAGCCAGAGGTGGTGTTTGCCGGTTCTCCGAACTACTCAAAATTTCCGCTACCGGTTCTCCAGAACCTGTCAGAACCTGCTGGATTTCACCCCTGAACCATGAGCTACAAATGTTCTCTTCTATTGGTAGAACTAGCTTGGTTTTCTCTAAAGGCACTGAGATGAATAGATACTAAGATAATAGTGTAGTCCACAGACTTGCTCTCTGCATCTTGAAATAAGAGTACAGGTAATCCTATGCACAGTTTAACAATCATTTGATGTAGTGGTTAACATGCTAGTCTAGAAACTAGGAGACTGTGAGTTCTAGTCCCGCCTTAGGCAGGAAAGCCAGCTGGGTGACTTTGGGCTAATTGCCAGGAGACTGTGAGTGCTAGTCCCACATTAAGCATGAAAGCTGGCTGGGTGACTTTGGGCCAATTACCAGGAGACAGTGAGTTCTAGTCCTGCCTTAGGCATGAAAGCTGGCTGCATGACTTTGGGCCAATCACCAAGTGGCAGTGAGTTCTAGTCCTGCCTTAGGCACGAAATCCGGCTGGGTGACTTCAGGCCAATCACTCTCTCTCAGCCCAATGCACCTCACAGTGTGTTGTTGGGGGGTGGGGAATAGGAGGAGGAAGGGGTATTATGTTGTATTTGCCACCTTGAGTTACTTATAAAGTAATAAAGAAGGGATTAAAAAAAACCCTTAATAAATTAAATAAATAAAATAGGGCTAGCCCAACCTATCCTCCAGTTGGCAGTTCAGGTGGAGTTGTCAACCTAATTTGGAGCTGAACAATTCCATCTGAAGTGTGAAAACCAGTAGCTAGCTAAATTGTGAGCCATGGCACTTAATCAAGACGGATAGATAGACAGAGAGACATTTTCAGTATGACTTTCATGCATCAGAGTGAAAAAATAGGACCGAACAGACTAGTGAGCCAACAGCGATATGAGTTGGAAACTAATTTCTTCATTTTGTTCTCTTAATGTAGACTCACTTGCTTTTCACTTCTTCCTTTCATCCATCTAACTGGAGTCCACCCTGTGATGGAAGGGTAGGAGTTGTTATTAAGGTGGGAGGAACTTGATTAGTGGCCAATATCTTACGTTAACGCGGGCCTCTTGTGATGGCATCAAATATCCAAAGCCAGAAGTGGCTCTATAATCCCATATTTTCTCATCAGTATGAAAATGACTAATATCGATAAGAATGATTAGAATTTTTTTTTTAAAACCATCCATCACTGTCTAGGTCATTTTTCTTGATATCCTTAGGAGTCTCACATTTCAACCTCATAAAATCCATGACAGGAGAAATTAAACCCATTCCCTCTTAATACAATAAATCAACAGATTAATTTCCTGTTTAATCAATTCCTGCCATGTTTCAAAAATGAATTTTTCTTTTTTAATAGAAAAGGCAACGAGCAGAGAGATTCTCCCAATGGTTGTCAAGTCTTTATATTCGGCAGCTCTTCATTTTCAATATATAATGCATATATTTTAAAAGGAAAATATTGTGATGGAGGGACCACGTATTCTAGTAAAATGGAAGACTTTCTTTCAATAATATTTAATAATGTTGGCAATATTATTGAGGTAGGGAGTTAACATAAGGGCTGCAAAAGAATCTACAAGATCAGATCCCGTCATTGGCCATCACTAATATTACTCATGGCTTCATTGATCTCTATCTATCTATCTATCTATCTATCTATCTATCTATCTATCTATCTATCTATCTATCTATCTATCTATCTATCTATCTATCTATCATCCATCTACCTATCTATCTATCTATCTATCTATCTATCTATCTATCTATCTATCTATCTATCTATCTATCTATCTATCTATCTATCTATCCTCACACTCACACCACCACATGGCAACAATCGCAATGCTTCTGCGCATGCGCAGAAGCGCCCCGGGCAGGTGGGCGGAGCTTCCTGCCGCCGGCGCTACCGGTTCTAAGAACTGGTCCGAACCGGGAGCAACCCACCGCTGATCCTAACCAGGTGAGCCACCACACTGCAACTCAACTTAACTCAACTTAACTCGACTCGACTCAATTCAACCCATCTCAGCTCAAAGGTAAACTAATTTAGTAGGGAAATGAAGCATTAACCCTCCAGTTGTACAAAGTAAGGAAGCAATAAGAGGGATGAACTTGCCCCCATTAGCACGGATAATTTACAGATGTCCATAAATCACACCCACACAGGAGCACAATGCATCAAGCACTAGGATGGATTTACAGACCAAAGTCAGTGTTTGACTGGGATCAACTGAGCAAAAGATTCCAGCTCCAGAATAAATATTTGGTAAGAAGGAAGTCCCAACAAACAGCAACTCTATGAATGCATGGGTGGATGAGCAGAGATGATACATCAGCTCACAAACACCAGTGACTGGATAACTCAATCTGTCAACACATCTTTTCACACATCTATTCCCCCCTCCCTCCACTCGCTAAATTTCTTGTCTGAACAAAGCTGTAATCACCGAGGAACTCATTGTTAAATTATGTTAGAAACCAGCCTGACCCAATCATTTCCATTGCTGGAAGTAATTCATAAGTGTGATAGTTTCATTATCGGATACCTCACACTACATGCCCAGTGAAGAATGCTGCTTGCACATGATAAATAGGAGGTATGTGCCAATGAATAATGCAATGTTATGGATGGATGATGTGCCATGGAATAAACGCAGATGCTAATGTCCTTGGATGTTGCGGTGGGCTCTGTCTTCCTACTCTCCTTCAAGGCAGCAGGTGGGAAGATGAAACATGGGAAGGAGATGAAATTATAAATCTGCAGACTGAGATGTGGGGCACAAGGACGACCATCCAGGAACATGGAAGACATGGAAACTTCTCCCAATTGTCCCCCTAAGCAGCCACCAGCACCAATTTCGCACAGGATCAGATCCCAGGCAACACAATGAAATGATGTTTGAATGAAGGCAAACTTCTTGAAGAAAGACCCATATAGCAATAGCACTTAGACTTATATACTACCCCAGAGTGCTTTACAGTCCGCTCTAAGTGGTTTGCAGAGTCCAACATATTGCCCCCAACAAAATCTGGGTCCTTATTTTACTGACCTCAGAAGGGCAGAAGGCTGAGTCAACCTTGAGCCGGTCAGTACTGAACTTCTTGCAGTCGGCAGAATTAGCCTGCAATACTGCATTCTAACCATTGCACCACCATGTCTCTATGCAAGATCATGGCACATCCAGCAGAAACAGTGCCAATAGAAGAGAATGTTTGTTGCTCAGGGTTGAACTGTGGAGTCCTTGGAGATCTTTCAGCTTGGTTGTTTTCTTGCAAATGTTTCATTACCCAACGAGGTATCATCATCAGTGCTAGAAGGCAAATCCACTTTCTTCTAGCACCAATGATGTTACCAAGTTGGGTCATGGAATGTCTCAAGAAAATCACCAAGCTCAGAGAGCAGCAAGGGCCCCTCAGGGCCCCATAGAAACATGACCTTGAAATGCTACAGCTTGAAAACACTAGGTTCCAAAAGAACAGCTGCATCCATCATATCACACATGTATGGGGTTAAATTATGAGTGAGATCTAAATTAGAACATCTTTGTAGATTATTAAAAGCTAGGTTGTATTTCTTATTCTCTGTGGCATCCCTTATTTTATGAGACCTCTTCCAATGCAACAGTACATTGTAAATATTCTGGTAGCAAGCCAAGGTTGTATGGTTTTAATAAGCCACTGGCCCCTAATAGTCTTGAGTGGGGTTTGTGTTCATCCTCTATATTTAATTTTGGGGTGTTATGATGATGCATTTTGAATTAGTGCATTTCTACTGTATATGGTTCTCAGTCTTCTGGGTTTGCAGTAGTTTATAAGCAGTGTGGATCAGGGGTGAAATCCAGCAGGTTCTAACAGGTTCTGGAGAACCGGTAGTGGAAATTTTGAGTAGTTCAGAGAACCGGTAGCAGAAATTTTGAGTAGTTCAGAGAACCGGTAGCGGAAATTTTGAGTAGTTCGGAGAACTGGCAAATACCACCTCGGGCTGGCCCCAGAGTGGGGTGGGAATGGAGATTTTGCAATATCCTTCCTCCAGGAGTGGGGAGGGAATGGGGATTTTGCAGTATCCTTCCCCTGGAGTGGGGTGGGAATGGAGATTTTGCAGTATCCTTCCCCTGCCACGCCCACCAAGCCACACAACGCCCACCATGCCACACCACACCACGGCCACCAAGCCACGGCTACAGAACCGGTAGTAAAAAAAATTGGATTTCACCACTGGTGTGGATGGATGGATGGATGGCTTTGTTTAAGAACCCAGACAAATAGATATGGGATCCAATAGATCTTCTTCCTCCCCAATTCATGCAAGGTTTAAAAAAATTTATCATGATTATCATTCATCTTGAAATGAAAAGGCCCCTTTTTCATCTTTCCTTTCCTGAACTTTCTAAGTAAATCTGACAACTGCTAATAGGATGGAAGCGCCGTATTATTGTCGTTATTAAGTTGTAAAATTCAATTCTCAGCTGAATTACTACGTGTGGAATGAAGGCAGTCTTCTGAGGCATCTGATCTACTTGATAAAACACACATTTTCACAAGAGTGGGAATTTGATATAAAGTTTGGGGCTCCATCTAAAGCATTGATTTTAGCATTATGCGGGTGAAAATAGGTAGAGTATTTTGTAAAAGGAATCATTTTCTCATACCAAAAAAACCTGTTTTCTCTCCTTCACTCCTTTAGCATGCAGCTAAAGCTTTTATTTCTGCATTTTTTTTAACCATTCCACGGTTTGTCTTTCGTGGATGTCAGATCTGGAATGGTGGTTACCTGAATGGAGAAATAATAGGTCTATAAAGTAAGGCCACACCTAGAATACTGCATCCAGTTTTGATCACCACACAATAAAAAAGATGTTGAAATTCTAGAAAGAGTGAAATTTGAAATTTCATTTTGGGGTGAAGTTGTACTGGAAGGAACACATCATATGCTGTTTGTTTCCTTTTGATATTAGGAGATGTGGAATAGATACAATAATTGAGTTGACTACATTAAAAAAACAGATTCTGAGTTTAGAATCAATCCCTTCCAATTCTGCTAATCTGTTAGGTCAATGTGGATTTCAGTCACGGTGCCATAAACTGAGATTTGAGCATTAGCTAAAACTGAGCATTTCAGGGGTGCTTGGTGGTCTCTGAGCTTGGTTGTTTTCTTAGAGATGTTTCATTACCCAACTAGGTATAACAGCATTAGTGGTGTTACCTGATGATGATAATGACTGATGTCACCTAGTCAGGTAATGAAACATCTGCAACAACCAAGCTCAGAGATCACCAAGGACCCCACAGTTCAACCTGAGTTACAAATATTCTCTTCTATTGGTGTTGAGCATTTTATGGAAATCAATATTGGGGACCAACCAGGCACATAATCTTCCTTAGAAGATCATCAAGCTGATGACCCTGCTACTTGAGATACTAAGGGTGTATGTCTCAGTTCCATCTCTCAAGAAAGCAATCCCTAGAAACCAGAAGGTTTAGCCACGAAAAAGACTGACTACTGGCAAGAGAAGGTTTCTAACGAGAGGTGAAGTTTTGCAGGACCAGAAAGCATATCAAGTCAGCTTACAGATTTACAGATCAACAGAGTTGGAATTGACCTTGTAGGTCATCTAGTCCAACCCCCGCCCAAGCAGGAGACCCTACACCATTTCTGAATGATGGCAGTCCAATCTCTTCTTGAAAGCTTCCAGTGATGAAGCTCCCACAACTTCCGAAGGCAACTTCTGTTCCATTGGTGGATTGTTCTCACTGTCAGAAAATTTCTCCTTATTTCTAGGTTGAATCTCTCCTTGTTCAGTTTCCATCCATTATTCCTTGTCTGGCCTTCGGGCGCTTTGGAAAAATAGCTTGACCCTCCCTCCTCTCTGTGGCAGCCCCTCAAATACTGGAACACTGCTATCGTGTCTGCCCTGGTCCTTCTCTTCACTAGACTAGCCAGGCCCAGTTCCTGCAACCGTTCATCGTATGTTTTAGCCTCCAGTCCCCTAATCATCCTGGTTGCTCTTCTCTGCACTCTTTCTAGAGTCTCAACATCTTTTTTATAGTGTGGTGACCAAAACTGGATGCAGAATTCTAGGTGTGGTCTTACTAAGGCTTTATAGAATGGTATTAGTACCTCACTTGATGTTGATTGTATCCCTCTGTTAATGCAACAGGATTGCATTGGCTTTTTTGCCTGCCACCGCACACTGCTGGCTCATATTTAATTGGTTGTCCACTAAGACTCCAAGATCTCTCTCACAGTTACTGCTATTAAGCCTGGTTTCACCCAGTCTATAGGTGTACTTTTGGTTTTTCTTGCCTAAGTGTAAGACTTTACTTTTCTCTACATTGAATTTCATTTTGTTAGATAGGGCCCAGCTTAGCTTCAGGTGATCCTGGATGGACATTGCAGAAAACATTTACCAGTAGTTGCGGGTGTTGGAATCATTTGGGTGATGGGTTTATTCCGAAGCCATGTATCTTGGAGGTGTCTGTGAATTCATTGCTCTTTGGAGTGCATCCCCTTGAATGATTGAAGAATGTGTAGCATTGGTACTTGGCACAATTGAACACTGTCATGGCTGTTTCCTGGCAATCTGGCTGAAAGCTAGAGGACCAGTTTCATGACCAAATATGAAGATAAGTGAACCAGTTTATTCTTTGTCAGAGTCTTGTTAGGCTGTGCAAGTGAATCCTGCATAATCCAACTTTATCCTTTCACTTATTGAGACAAATTAATTTCATGTTCCTAGGTGGGCTCTATTTTTTTCCATTATTTAATTACATTTATAGGGCTGCCCATCTAACAAAAAGTGACTCTGGCCAATCCACAACCATCATTAAATAGGACCTCTAAGCAATAGCCTCTCTCTCCAGCAGGAGGAAAGGGCACCAGATTGAGCAGGCCTCAACTCACGATTTGTCTACATGTTCCCATCATTTCTGAATGGCTTCTACCACTTGGCCATGATAGATGCATTATTTTTTTTAAAAAATCTAATTGTACATGACCATCAGAGCAGAGGTGGGTTCCTCTGGACACGGCTGGACACCTCCCCGAATCGGCTCTCTCGGCGGCGCCATAGGTGCCGCCATCTTGTTTTTCACTTCTGCACGGGCGCAGAAGCTGTTTTTTTGCTTCTGCGCATGTGCAGAAGCTGGGTTTTTAGCACTGTGCATGCGCGTGAGGAAGCGAACCGGCAGCGAGGTAAGCCAGAACCCACCCCTGCATCAGAGGTTGATTTAGCACCAGACGAATGGGCTACCATTCCTGGTCCCTTTATCTCCATCCAAGGCCATCTGTCGGGTTGTTTTTCATTCTTATCAGGAAGCAAATCTCTCCTTTGAGGGTGGCAGATCATTCCATCTTTCAACAAACTTTGCCTGTGGAACTGTGACAAGAGGTAATGAAAGGGTTCAGCCCACCTGCACAGAATGAGCTATGGAAGGCAGGTGCAGAGGTGCCAGGTTTTTAACTGGTGTGATTCATTCTTCTCTCGAACTCTGGAAAAAAAAATCAGGTTTTTTTTTTAGACTGCCTGTATTAGCATTATTTTTGCAAATAATTCAATTATTTGAACGCACATGATACTTCTTCCTCGTATTTCCTCGTATTTTCCCCACAGCAATACTGTGAGGTGGGTTGAGATGATAAAGAGTGATTGGATCAAAGTCAGCCATGTGGCTTTCATGTGGGACTAGAACTCACCATCTCCTGTTGATTGTCCCAAAATCACCCACTTGGCTTTTATCCCTAAGGCAGGACTAGAACTCATGTCTCCTGGTGATTGGCCCAAAGCCACCCAATTGGCTTTCATGCCTAAGGCGGGACTAGAACTCATGTCTCCTGGTGATTGGCCCAAAGCCACCCAATTGGCTTTCATGCCTAAGGCGGGACTAGAACTCACAATCTCCTGGTGATTGAGTCAAAATCACCCAGCTGGCTTTCAGCACCAATCATCAGGAGACTGAGTACTAATAATAAAGTCAGGATAAGAATCGATAAATGATGGAGGTCCCAGTCAATGTGAACCAACCATTTTGGAGAAACAGGCCATCTATTTCACTCCGTTTGGGACAAAACCTCAACATCTCTTGGTTTCCTCATTAAAATTTTGTCTCATGGCCACGTAAAATCCATTCTTCGGTTGGCCAAAATTACATCCTGAGCTACAAGTCCTGCGTATTTCATTCACCTTCTGAAAAGAAAGCTAGATTTAAAACCGAGTGAAATCTGGACTACTGTACTTTAGATCTATTCCCTACTCCCACAGAGCACCTCCTGAAATATGTTCACAAATTCAGGCCTGACCTGAAGCTTGTTAATTAGTCTTCTTCTTGATCAGCGGTGCCAGCCTGCTGCTTGGGAGGTCAGCTGCTCTGTAAAAAGCCAGCAGAAGAGCCAGCCTATCTAATGAACTGTTTAAAATAAGTACCAATTAAAGCATTAAACAAGTTCTTCTCGGGAACCAGCCAAACATTTCACATTGCTAGTTATTAAATTAGGAATTGTATCAGGACTACACACCAAAAAGCCATTAATGCTTTTGCAGCTCCGAGGGCATGTTTATTGCAGATAAAAATGGGGGGGGGGAAGTAACTTGGGAACGACAGCGAAAGTATACTTAGAAATCGGTTTCTATTCCATTTGGCAGTAGTAATTCACTTGATTGGCCACTGAAATTGGCCAGGGAGAAAAATAGAATTTAAGTTAAACCTTTCACTCATTTCCTTTATGTGTTATGTACCTAAACTCTGACAGGCCACATCAAAAGGTGCTTTAAGAGCCGAGGTGGCACAGTGGTTAGAGTGCAGTACTGCAGGCTACTTCAGCTGACTGCTAGCTGCAGTTCGGCAGTTCAAATCTCACCGGCTCAAGGTTGACTCAGCCTTCCATCCTTCCGAGGTGGGTAAAATGAGGACCCAGATTGTTGGGGGCAATATGCTGATTCTGTGAACCGCTTAGAGAGGGCTGTAAAGCACTGTAAAGCGGTATATAAGTCTAAGTGCTATTGCTATTGCTTTATTGCAAAAGAGATATCCTTTTTTTTGTGTGTGTGTTCACCTGTGCAAGGTTTAGGTTTCCAATAGCTGGCATTATGAATTCTTACAATATTCACCATTCTCAAGGTGTGCTTTTTTTTTAATGCCTGGCTGTCTTATTTCCATGCATTTCATGCTTTTATGTATCTTCTCCAGCTGCCAAACGCCATCAGTTCAACAGGGTAGCCTAAAGGAAAATAAACAAGGATAAAACCTCCTTCTGTAGCTGTTGCGGGTTCCAAAGAAAGTTGGGGCTGCTTAAAAGAGCTCCAGAGATGGTCTGTTTACATTCCCATGCACCCCATTTTGGGGAGATCAACCCTGAAGCAAGGCAAGGCCCTTTATCAGAATAGCAGCAGGAACGAAATTTGCTCACCTTTTTGGAATTTCAAAAAAAGATCCCTTACTTACTTACAGTAAGATAAAAATATAGAATTCTTTTTTCCACATCAGTAAGGATTGCGGTTTGGCCTGTTAGCCTCAGAGGAAGTGAACCATATGGGCAAAAGGCAACTTTAATTAGTTTACTGTCAACTGACTGACTAGTGAACGCAAAATAAGTAAGCACTCTTGGGAGCTTTGAATTCCCAAAAGTAAGACTTTATCGGATACACCATTTTGGTACTGAAGAATCAAAACCATCTCTGGTTTTCCCACACAAGCGCTTGCCTAGTTAAACAATGACTTCCCTTTCTCCCCACCCTAGGTAAACACCCTGTCCAATTATGAGATGTCCTTTTGTTATGGGAACAGTCCACCTCCTTCTTAAGCACCTGCAGTGGTGACCTTGAGGGTTTCCAGGATCTCATGATCTGTGCACAACTTTTCAGCATTCCATTGAGGGGTGGGTTCCTCCCGGTTCGGACCGGTTCTCCCGAACCGGTAGCAACCCGCTGGTGACATCACAATGACGTCACCGAACCGGATCGGTCGGTGCCGGTCTGTGGGGGCCGCCATCTTTTTTTTGAATTTTTTTTGAATTTTTTTTTGAATTTTTTTTTTGAATTTTTTTTTCCCTTCTGAGCATGCGCAGAAACCGACTTCCGGCACTTTGCATGCAGTCACCATCTGTTTTTTGGCTTTGTTTTTTTTGGGGGGGGGATTTTTTGTTACTGCGCATGGGTGTGCGTGCAAAGCACGTGCGCGCCCACGAGGTGCGCCCACGTGGCGCGGGAGGGAGCGAACCAGCAGCAAGGTAAGTTGGAACCCACCCCTGATTCCATTCCACCCTTCCTTCCCCTCAGTTTATTGGCAAGTTGAATAGCAATAGGGTTTGAAAGAAGCAAAGGGGTTCAGTCTTGACATTTGTTCTCTATATCAGGGGTTCCCAACCTGGGGTGCTCACACCCCCCTGGGGATGCCAGACGATATTCCAGGGGGTGCGAAAACTTGGGTTTAGAAGTTTCAAAATTATAGTGTATATGCATAATTATATGCATATAATTATTTATTTTTGTAAGGGGTGTGAGAATATATCAGAAGCGTTCTAGGGGTGCGGGGTCTAGAAAAGGTTAGGAACCCTTGCTCTATATTGAATATTTATTGTTATTTGGTTTAGCTTATTTTTCTTTCTCCTAATGTTGATTTCCAGGATTATACTTCTTTTGTTTTTGTTTGTTTTTCATTTGGGTGGCATTCCAAGTTACTCAAGAGGAACATTGTCCCCAGCCAGGTGAGAATGGGTCATCATGAGGAACTTAGATAAACCAGGATTATCAATCAGATTTAAGTAAGATCTGTTCAATGTGACTTCCCCAATCAGTACAGGATTATGAGTGGATTCGGACACAGCAGATTAAATTGGGAAAGCAGTGAAGGACAAGAGTATATGATTTAATTTAAAGTACGGGAGGGAATATACTTGTGAATATTCCCCATGTTAATGTTTGCGTGGGTATCACTGTGGTTCAGTTATGAAGATGCTGGACTAGGTGTGGGGAAACCTAGTCCTTTCTAAGGCATGGAAGGTGACTTTGAGTTAGTTAGTCACTCTCTTTCTCTGTCCTAGACTGGGAAATTAAAAAATGAAAACAAAATAAAAACTTCTATCAACCCACTTTGGACCAGCATGATAGTCTATAACCTCCAAGAAAGAGGCTTCAACCTCCAAAATCATTCATATACACATATGTGTGTGTGTGTGTTTGTATTAAAGTTCTCCACAAATTGATTTTGATTCCCGGTGACTATATGGACGCATCTGAGTTTCCAGTTTATTTTATTTATTAAATTTATATGCCACCCAACTTGCCATCAAGCAATGCTTCGATGGGTTACAACAAGCTAAAAATCACAATATAAAACATGAAAATATATTACCATTAAAATTAGGAAAGATAGCTTAGGGAGGAGCAATATACAACGGGGTGGAGGTAGAATCTTCTGTTAATCCACTAACCCCCTCCAGTATGGAACACAGCCATTAGGGCCCCAGACCAAACAGCTGAGCCTGGTCTTAAGGGCATTCCACAAGGTCAAGAATGTAGTTATATACAGTATAATTTCCTGCTATACTGCAAATATTATAGGTATCCATGCACTGAACTTTTAATAACTTTGTTAATAAATTCCCAGGACAACAGAATTCTTGCACACCCTGTTACTCAGGAGCAAGCAGCCTGCTGCCACCTACAAAGGAGCAGATGTTTCCATACAGAGCATCAATAGATGGGGTGTAGGACAATTCGCCCTGGCCAATTTGCCCCAGTTGTGTCGCCCTGGCTGTCTCGCCCTGGCCAACTCGCTTTAGGACAACTCTACACCGGATAACGGACAAGTGAATTGCAGTGGACCTCGTCTTGCTTTCGGTTTGAGTCTTCTCAAGTTAGAAGTCCTCAAGGCTGTGGTGAGCTGTAATTCTGCTTGTCCCTCTCTTGAGTTGGCCGGGGTGAGTTGCCCCATTCCGCAACTGATGATGAACCTCGCCAGCAAAATATTACTCCATCCATCTCAATCCCTGTTGCCCACAAACTCCTGTTGATATTATCGTTTTATTTGTTTTGCTATCACTTTAGTGTCTAGACTTATTAATGCGTGTGGATGATATTAAGCTCCGGCCTTTAGCTGTCATGAGAACTTCATTCATTAATTTTGTTTTCTTGGCAACAACGCAGAGGCGGGTTGTCATTGGGATTCCTAGTCTCCCAGTTTAATTTACACTTCAAGGTTTTTTTTGGGTGGTTTGCCTTCAAAGTATAAATCAAATTCAACCCTGCTTAGCTTTTTTAGAATCAGCCAAGGTCAGTTAAGTATTGTCATCTGTTATATAGAGAAGTGGATCACAAAAACTTCAGCGTTCTGTTGGCGAGGAGTTGCCACAATGAAGCAAATGTTTAAATGTGAAAATCTTATCCACAGATTGATTTATTCCCTTTTACCACACTGGAGAATTTTATCCTCTGCTTATTTTACCTGGCTAGGGTATATCATAAATTTTTACATGGCAGCACCTACCACAAATTATTGGTGTGTGTAGATTGCACAATCAGATGCATTAAAATTCCTCTCATCTGCTTGAGGCATTGCCAAAATTGACAAAAAAGGCTTCCATGCTGATTCATTGTGACTAGCAGCTTTACTACAGCCTAACCAATTAACAGTTGAGGGTGTGCAATCTATCACAAAGCTAAGTTAAGACAAAAATGCTATGGAAGTAGGCTAACTCCTTGGTGCTCAACTGTTAGGTTTCTAATGAGTTGACACAATGTTTATATCTGAAATGGCAGAGGACATCTTGAATTAGAGATATTGTGGGAGTCAAATTGTGGAGTTGCCCTATTCAATCTCCTCTTGCCATTAAGTATGGGGGTGGGTGGGAAATTATATATATTCAGACTTTACTATATACTTTTCTCAGACTAACAGAATAACAGAGTTGGAAGGGACCTTGGAGGTCTTCTAGTCCAACCCCCTGCTTAGGCAGGAAACCCTACACCACTTCAGACAAGTGGTTGTCCGATCTCTTCTTGAAAACCTCCAGTGTTGGAGCACCCACAACTTCTGAAGGCAAGCCATTCCACAGATTGTCAATTCGCACTGTCAGGAAAGTTCTCCTTAGTCCTAGGTTGGTTCTCTCCTTGACTGGTTTTCATTCATTGCTTCTTGTCCTGCTTTCAGGTGCTTTGGAGAACAATTCTCAGTCTGAACTCTCAGAGTGCTCTGTGTCTATTCAGCCTACAGGTTTCAAAGACTGCAAATCTCACTTTTGCAATGGTCCAAATGGAGGAATCCTTTAAGGAGAGTGTAGCAGCTTTGTTTAGGTCTTCAGTCTTGGTCCCTGTCACTACGGACAACCTCCGATTAAAGCAGGAGAGTACAGCTTCCATTGACTTGTGGGTCACACCAGATGTTATCATGGGCCAGGGACAAGCAATATTTTGCTTCTTAACTGCCATAACCCCCTCCCTCCATCGTCAATCTGCACTAAAAGAATCTGAAAATGTTAGTCCCACCCAATATTAGAAGATGACTCTAGTACCACCACATAGAATCGAATCGAATCGAATCGAATCGAATCGAATCGAATCGAATCGAATCGAATCGAATAGAATAGAATAGAATAGAATAGAATAGAATAGAATAGAATAGAATCAGGGGTGGGTTCCAAATTTTTTTGCAACTGGTTCTCTGCCCGGTTGCTGGGTGGGCGTGGCCATGTGGGCATGGCCTACTCGGCCTCCTACACCATGGTGAGGGGGGGCATTTTCACCCTCCCCAGGCTCCGGCGTCTTTCCTCGAGCCTCCGGGAGGATGAAAATGGCCTCCCCTGGGCTCCAGAGGCCCTCCGGAGGCCAGAAACGGGCCCATTTCCGGACTTCTGGAACTTCTGGGAGGCCCATTTTTCACCCTCCCCAGGATCCCGAGGCTTTCCTGGAGCCGGGAGAGGGCGAAAACGCCCTCTCCCACTCCCCGGAGGCCCTCCTGGAGGCCGAAAACGCCCTCACAGAGCCTCCGCGTGAGCCGAAAATCAGCTGGTCAGCGCATACATGTGCGCTGGAGCTGAGCTAGTGCAATGGCTCGCATGCCGGCAGATAAGGCTCCGCGTGCCACGTGTGCCATAGGTTCGCCATCACGGTTATAGGCTGTGTTAGTCTGATAACATTTTGACGAACTCATTTCTGTTATATACATATATTACAAGACATATGACTGAAATGGATTTAAGTGGATTTTTAATTTGACCCATTAGAGATCACAGCTGTTAATTTCCAGAAATATCCAACAACTTTATAGCCTGTTCTCAAATGTTGT
>QLTV01020727.1:530654-545250 GCA_003457575.1 Thermophis baileyi
GCCCTCCTCTGCACTTTTTCTAGAGCCTCAGTATCTTTTTTATAGTGTGGTGACCAAAACTGGATGCAATACTCCAGGTGCGGCCTAACTAAGGCGTTATAGAGTGGTATTAGTACCTCCCGAGTCCTAGATTGTATCCCTCTATTAATGCAGCTTAGGATTGTCTTGGCTTTTTTGGCTGCCGCTGCACACTGCTGGCTCATGTTCAGCTGGTTGTCTACTAAGACTCCAAGATCCCTGTCACAGTCATTGCTATTGAGTCTGGTTTCACCCAGTTTATATGTATATTTTTGGTTTTTCTTACCTAAGTGTAGGACTTTACTTTTCTCTGCATTGAATTTCATTTTGTTAGATAGGGCACAGTGTTCAAGTCTGTCAAGATCCATCTGGATCTTGAGCCTGTCCTCTAGGGTGTTAGCTATTCCTGCCAGCTTAGTATCATCTGCAAATTTGGTTAGTTCCCCTTCTATTCCCTCATCTAGGTTGTTTATGAAGGTATTAAAGGGTATTGGGCCTAAGACGGAACCTTGTGGTACCCCACTGCTTACTTCTCTCCATGTAGACTTAGACCCATTGAGGACTACTCGTTGAGTACGGTTAGTCAGCCAGTTGTGAATCCATTCAATTCAATGGAACTTATATTGATCTTGATGAATTGAAGTCCTCATCATGACTACTTTTAGCATGACAGAATCTGGCTCTAGCAAAGTGGGGGTTGCTTTTAAACTTAGGCAAATGATGCCCTTAGAATTAATTCTCCCTCCTTCATTTCTGTTTGACTTCTTCAGTCTTGAATTCTTTCTTTTGTTGAGATAAAAATACCCCCCCCCCCAAAAAAAAACCTCAGCCGCTAAACATGTGTAACTGCCCAAGGAGCAGATGACCCAGAGGAAGCATAAGTAAAATAAAAACTAAATTAATTAATAAAATAAGTAATAAATATGCAGCAGACAATAAGGGGAGTATTGTGAGTTGGGATTTCCCTGATCAGCGAAGTGTTAATCTTGAGGATTTCCCACTAAAAGTCTTAAGAAGAGATTGGACAGCCATTTGTTTGAAATGGAATAGGATCTCCTGCTTGAGCAGGGGGTTGGACTAGAAGACCTCCAAGGTCCCTTCCAACTCTGTTATTCTGCTATTCTTTTTTTCCTTCTGTCCTTCCTTCCTTCCTTCCTTCCTTCCTTCCTTCCTTCCTTCCTTCCTTCCTTCCTTCCTTCTTTCCTTTCCTCCCTCCCTCCCTCCCTCCCTCCCTCCCTCCCTCCTCCATTACTGGAGGTTTTTAAAGAGATTGGGCAGCCATTTGTTTGAAATGGAATAGGGCTTCCTGCTTTGAGCAGGGGGTTGGACTAGAAGACCTCCAAGGCCCCTTCCAACTCTGTGATTCTATTATGCTGTTTCTCCTTTTCTCCGTATCAGTGCGGTGTGATTTGGCTCGAAAGGTCTGAAGCTCCCTATTTTTAAATTATTTAGTCGTGTGCAGAAACTCCAGGGAGATGTCCTCCTTGCCCGCAATACTTCTAGGCTTGGTTTCTTCCGCACTTTAGAATTGGATTGTCTCTCCAGCCAGGCAAGAGGAAAGGAAGTGGTAGAAATTCTGCATTTTTGCTCTGCAGACTTGAGGGGGAAGGCTTCTTTTATTAATCAACGTGTGGGCCTTTGATGAATACTTCATTTTGAAGACAGACCTCGTGTGCACTTCTCTGCAGCTAAAGGCACTAGAAAGACGGGATGAGTTCCTTGGACTAAACACCGCTCTTTGCTCGAGGAAAGTAAGATTCACTTCACTGGGGAAATCAACTAACTGAGATTTAGAAATCTGGGCAAGATTCAGAATCAACTGTTTCCCAGTGAGCTGCATGAGCCAACAAAACAGCAGCCACCACAGCACTATTCATAATAGTGCCAGGAACACTTACCAAATGGAAATATGCAGTGAAATGACATTAAGGGTCTCTGCTGCACCTGAACTCCTGGAGAACAGCACCTGGTTTTATTATTATTTTATTTTATTTATTTATTATTAGGGTTTTTTTATATATCCCATCTTTATTACTTTATAAGTAACTCAAGGCAGAAAATATGCCCTAGTGCTCCTTCCTTGGTCTATTTTCCCCACAACAACAAGCCTGAGAGGTGAGTTGGGGTGAGACAGAATGACTGGTCCAAAATCACCCAGAGGGGTTTCATGACTAAGGCAGGACTAGAACTCACCGTCTCCTGGTGACTGACCCAAAATCACTCAGCTGGCTTTCATGCCTAAGGCAGGACTAGAACTCACCGTCTCCTGGTGATTGGCCCAGTCACCTACTGCCAGAACTAGAACTCACAGTCTCCTGGTGATTGATCCAAAATCACTCAACTGGCTTTCATGCCTAAGGCAGGACTAGAACTCACCATCTCCTGGTGATTGGCCCAATCACCTACTGGCAGAACTACAACTCATTGTCTCCTGGTGATTGGCCCAGTCACCTCCTGGCAGAACTAGAACTCATAGTCTCCTGGTGATTGACCCAAAATCACTCAGCCAGCTTCCATTCCTAAGGTTGGACTAGAACTCACGGGCTCCTGGTTTCTAGACTAGCACCTTCACCACTACACAGATCTGACTATCATTGCATTGTTTGCATCTGGGTTTATAATAGTCTCAAAAGACTTCCAGACTCTGATTTAAACCTCTGGACTCCCTCTCCGCTCACCTGTTTGGCTACCAATTCAGATGCCTTTTTGCTTTGACATGTCTCTCATCTTCGTTTCAGATAAATGTTTGCATTACTCATAAATAAGGAAACCAATAAAGTAGATATGAACACTCATAAGCGACAGTGGGAGCAATAAGGTTTCTTCTTCCAATCTCGCGCCTTGGAAGTCAACACAGCTGTAATTGCAGCTCGATAAGGAGGGAAAAAAAAGTTCTCGATTAGTAAAGTGTTTTCTGAAACATTACAAATAGTCCAACAATGGGAACGAACACCGGGGCAGAATTAATCGCTACCTGCAAACAATTTCACACTAGACTAAACAGGGAAACGATAAAAACCATTTTGTAACCCAAGCTTTGACAATAAAATAAGCAAAATGCACAATTAGTTTGAACTGTGACTGAGAAGCACTCAGTAAATCAGGAAAATACGAGGCTGTATTTTGTGAAGTTGCCGGAAATGATTTTTTTCCCCCTGGATCCCAGATCCAGAGAGCTAATATTTCTCTGCCCAACATTTCCCCCAGGACAATATTTGTCTTCATAATAATATTGGGTTTTGCATCTGGTGATCGTTCATCTCAGTTTTGGATATCTGATACCCCCGCAAGTGAGCACTATTGAACACTGTGATCTCATATTAGACAATAATTAGATATTGACATACAGACTTATTTGACATTTACATGAATTGGCCTTCCTTAACAGCCAACAACAGCTAGCAGTTCATTTTGGATGCTGCCAAAACAGTCAACAGATGGCTATACTTTCAATTAGCTTGAACTGTAAATAGAGCTCCAGGCTCAAAGAGCCAACTCGTCTTTTGATTTGAAATTTCCCACTGAACCTCTGATTTATTTACTTATTTGTATGCCATCTTTATTATTTTTACAGATAACTCAGGGTAGAGAAGAGGTTCAACACACCTTCTTCCTCCTGTTGTCCCCACAATGACAATCCTGTGAGGTGAGTTGGACTGGGGGAGAGTGATTGGCTCAAGGTCACCCAGTTGGCTTTCATGGATAAGGTAGGACTAGAACTCACTGTTTCCTGATGATTGGCCCAAAGTTACCCTGCTGCCTTTCACGCTTAAAGTGGGACTAGAACTCCCAGTCTCCCCATTTCTAGTCTGGTGCCTTAACCACTAGACTGCTGGACAGATGCCATCCAAAAAATGAGAGACTCTTACTATGTATTGGGATACATTTGTTGCTCAAAGAGGAAGATGTTTTATTCCCCCCAAATGATGTTGTCAGTCCCGACCTGTCGGGGCTGCCATTTCGGCGGGGGTGGAGAGCGCTTGCATCCTACTGTCTCCTGGTGTCCAGAGAGCTCTGTGACGCCGGTTGTTCGATCCCGGACTCGTAGCTATCTCCTCGGAGTCTCCCGAACTTGCCACTGCTGCCCAGCTGATAGGTGGCCGGGAAATCCTCCGGTGCCACCATTAAGGCATGCGCGAAGCCCATTCGCATGCGGAGGAGCAGGATATATCGGACAGAACATGGCTTGTTTGGCAATGATGTGGGTGGAGGAGTGGAGTTGCGGGGTGGGACGTGGTAGCTTTAAATGGTGGTGAGTGCACGAGAAGTTTGACGCTGACAACATTTCGCTCTGTATATACACCGGGTGATAGTGAGTAGTGCCGAAGATTGGAGAAGTAAAGTGCTGCAACAGAATTCCATCATTGTTGAGCCTCTTTTTTCTTCCATGGCTGTCCGGAACCTGAAAGGTTGTCAGCGTCCAATATTTCTACATCTGAAGGGAGAGAGAGAGCATGGCAGAGAGAAATGCAGGTGGGCCTGGAGGCCATTGAGCTGGCAGAGGAGTCTGTGGAGACGGCAGAGGCCACCCCTGAGATCCTGCCACCTTTACCTCCAGGTCCAGATGTGAGACCGAAGGAACTCGTCCTGCCTAAGGAGGCTATAGCCAATATGCAACAGGAGGTGGGTGAGGCTGGTCAGATACTGCAGCAACAAGTGGGTGCCTTGGGTGGATGGTGGCCAAGTATTGTGGGGCTGGGAGCCTACGCAGGAGTCCCCCTCCTGAGCTTACGCCATCCAGGAGCTGTTTTACGCAATGGGGAGAACAATGTATCTCCAAGGACGAGTGGAGCTACTCCACTGCGGTGGGGAGCCAGACACTGGACGTGATTAGGGGAATGTTTGGCCCAGCTGGGTTTCAGGCTCCTGGTTCGGGGGGGGGGTGGAGAAGGCCCACGGAGCCCCAACTGGGGCACAGTGCACATGTCCCAGAGGGGCCCTCCCCTCGTTTCATGACTACTGTGATGGGGCAAGGGTTTGCCAACTTGGAGGATAGGCTGGGGGTTCGTCGATTGCCTGTGGATACCAACCCCCATCAGAGAGTCCATTATGAGGAGCAAAGACCAGCCAGGTCCATGGGACATGAAAGTCGAACCCCACTCCCTGCTTGGCCAGCAGGAAGTCAGGGGCAGAGCCCAGTGGTACGGTGAGACCCGCCAACCATGAAAGCGTCATTCGATGGCAGTCCGGACAGGGTGGCCCTGTTTTTAGGTCAGGTTATTGATCATCTCGACAGATTTGGACATTTATATACATCACAGTGGGCCATGGTAATGGCCGTGGCCGCTGTCATGGAGGGCAAGGCAGCCGAATGGGTTGCTGATTTGTACGGTGACCATGCTGGAGAGCTTGGGGATATTGGCCTGTTTTTGGCTGCATTGCAGGAGCGCTTTGAGGACAGGACACAGGTGCAACAGGCCAAAGGAGAACTGTTAATGACCAGGCAGAGGGGTAGGCCAGTAGTAGAATATATATGGGAGTTTCGGAGGTTGGCGGGCAAGATGAGGGGTTGGCCAGAAAGGCTGTTGGTTCATCAATTTAAAACCAGTTTAGACCGTGCGTTGAGGCAGGCATGTGTGACTCATGGCCTGCCGCCACGTTTGGTGGCCTGTGTTCAAGCAGCCACTGAGATAGACGCTGAACTCAGAAGAGAAGATCAGTCACAGGTAGACTGGTCTGTGAGACACCGGGGCCTACCAGACCAGCCCGCCAGAGCAGGCCAACTGCCACAATCACCAGTATCACCAGCACTCTCCACAGTGGTGCCTACTATGTCCGGGCCAGTACGAGGCGTGATGATATGTTTCCGGTGTGGAAAGCCTGGACATCGGGTGGTTGACTGCCCTGAAATGGGCCCACAGATGGCCACCGCTGGAACCCCGGGGCTCGGGTGAACCACTGCAAGAAAGAAAATTAGAAAAGCCCCAGAGAAAACATAAATGACTCAACAGGCGGGCTCTCCTGTTGTTGCCGGCGCCACTCCAGATGAGGGAGAAATATCCATGGAAGTGACGACAAGGGGGAGACTGATTCCATGGTAAGTAAGCCTGTCAAGCCCTTTCTTATTCCAGTGGTCATCAGGGCAGGTCGATGCCAGGAGTGTAAAGCTCTGGTGGATTCAGGTTGCACTTGGTGCCTCATGAGTGCTGCTGTGGCGGGCAGGCTGGGCGTGCAGTTGCGGCAGTTAACACATTCTATATGCCTCGAATAGTCCCTTCTAGGGGGTCAGCCAGCGACACACATAACCAAACAGGTTACACTAGAAATAGGGCCTCATCAAGAGCTGATACGTTTTGTCATTGTTCCCTGGATAACGGAGGATGTGGTACTGGGTCTTGCATGGCTTGATAAGTGGGGGCTGACCATCTGGTGGGGAGGAGGTTGTCGACACCTGAGATTGGGGATAGGTCCTGATCCACCCCCACATGAGAAGTGTGGGACTGGGGTGGAAATTGGTGGAGGGGGCAAGGATAAACTTGGGTTCCCTGAAGTGTATCAAGATCTCAAAGAGGTGTTCAGTGAACGGGAATGCGACACCTTGCCTCCCCATCGTGCCACTGATTGTGCAATTGAGATACTCCCAGGGGTGGTTTTGCCAAAACCGAAAATGTACTCAATGACCCCCCAGGAGCTGGCTGAGATGAGGAGCTACATAGATAAGAACTTAAAATGGGAGTTCATACAGCTGGCCAGATCAAAGGTAGCTGCTCCAGTCTTGTTCCAGGAGAAGAAAGATGGGGGTCTACGTCTCTACATTGACTTTCAAGGAATTAACGCGGTGTGCGTAGAGCACCTATATCCTCTCCCATTGATGAAAGACAAGTTGGCCCGATTGGTGGAGGGTCGAGTTTTTACAAAATTGGATCTCTGGGAGGCCTACTATAGAGTCCTATTAAGCCTGGCGATGAATGGAAAACAACGTTTAATTGTCCTCTAGGGAGTTATCAATTCAAGGTAATGCCGTTTGGGTTGCAAGGAGCACCTGCTGTTTTTATGCAGCTGATTAATGAAGTCCTACAAGAACATCTGTATAATGGGGTACTCGTGTACCTGGACAACATTTTGATTTATACGAAAACCCTAGAGGAACATGTCACATTAGTACACCAGGTCTTAAGCAAGCTGTTGGCAGCCAAACTGTAGGTTAAAACATCGAAATGCGAATTCCACAAATCGTGCTTGGACTATTTAGGCTATTGCATTTCTCCGAAGGGTATCAAAATGGACCCCACAAAGATAAAGGCCGTGATGGATTGGCAGGCACCTAGGACATGTAAACAGCTGCAAAACTTCCTAGGCTTTGCAAATTTTTACTGCCAATTCATCTCGTCCTTTGCCCAAGTGGCCTTGCCATTAACTAATCTACTCCGAACCAAACATTTAAGTGGGAAGCCACGTCTAGGTCTTCCCTTACAGTGCACAATGTCCTTTCAGCAAGCCTTTGAACAGCTGAAATCGTTGTTTGCAAAGGAACCAGTGTTGAAAAATCCAGACCCTGCCAAGCCATTTGTTGTGCAGGCTGATGCCAGCGATGTGGCAGTAGCAGTGGTGTTTTTGCAAGCAAATGAGCAGGGGAAGTTACAACCGTGTGCCTACACATCCCGAAAGCTGAATGACACCGAACGCAAATGGGCTATATGGGAGAAGGAGGCGTTTGTGGTTTGGTAGGCTTTGCTGTCATGGAGACATCTGCTTGAAGGGGGGGTTACCATTCGAAGTCTGGACCGACCATAAGAATCTGGAAGCCCTCCAAACCCCACGTAGGCTCTCGCCCAAGCAGGTACGGTGGGCGTTATATTTCCGCTGTTTTAACTTCCGACTGCGGTATATACCGGGCGGAAGAAATTTTTTGGCTGATGCCTTATCCCGAAAGCTGCAATATGCTAGTAAGCAGGAGGAAATAGTGCAGGCAATCATCCCGACTTCGGTTCCAAAAGGATGTCAATCTCCACCAGCAGTAAACACAGCGCTGAAAGCATTGATGACGGGTATAACCAGTGATATTAAAAAAGAGTTGCTAGCTGATGAGTGGTACCAGGCTAACCAAACAACTCTGAGTCACAGAGATGGGTTGGCATGGAAGAAATCCAAGGTTTATGTCCCGAGCGCCGTCCGGCTCGAAGTGCTACGCCGTTGTCACGACGTCCGCACAGCCGGCCATTACGGATTCCTCAAGATGTTACATTTGATGAATTGTCAATTCTGGTGGCCCCGGATTAAGAAGGATGTCGAAGACTATGTTCATAGTTGCATAACCTGTACAATGATGAAAAAGCAGCCTGGCAAACCACCCGGTCTCCTACAGTCCGTGGCATCTCCAGTAAGACCATGGGAGGAGATTGCCATGGACTTCATCATGGACCTACGTGAAAGCTGGGGTAACACTGTAATATGGACAATTATCAACCTGTTTTCAAAACAAGCCTATTTTGTGGATTGTCCAGGTTTACCGTCAGCCAAAAAGTTGGCTAAAATGTTTATAGAGCATATATACCGCCTCCACAGGATGCCACGGAGAATTGTATCTGACAGAGGAGTACAATTCACTGCCATGTTCTGGCGGAAATTCTTAGCCATGATAGGGTCTTCCCAGGGACTAAGTTCAGCGTTCCATCCTTCCACCAATGGCGCAGTTGAGAGAACCAACGCGATGGTGGAGCAGTATATCCGGTGCTATGTCAAACACCAATAGTTCGATTGGGCAGATCTGCTACCCTTTGTGGAGGTCACTTACAATAACACGGTCCATAGTAGTACCGGATATACTCCATTCCATGTTGCCACAGGGGTCGAGTTTGTCCCTATACCAGAATGCCCACAGCCGATGCCCGAAAATCTTGGGGTACAGGACTGGGTCGCGAAATTGAAAAAAGTGTGGGAAACCATCAGGGAGGCCCTGGAAACGGCTAGGGAAAAATACAAAGCCCAGGCCGATAAAAGGAGGAGGCCGCAAAACCCCTTCTATGTAGGTCAACGAGTCTACTTGTCTAATAAATATTTAAATCTGAAAGTTCCATGTAGGAAATTCACCCCGAAGTACATCAGACCGTTTCCGATTGTTAAGGTCATAAATCCCATTACTGTCCAGTTACAGCTCCCTCCATTACTGGGTAAAACACACCCCGTCTTTCACAGTAGCCTCCTGAATCCCGTCAGACTGTCACCTTTACGAGGACCTCCAACTCGTCCAACTGGGCCCATAGACATGGGTGGAGAACTGCAATATGAAGTGGAAGAGATTTTAGACACTCGAAAGCATTGAGGTTGTCTACAGTACCTAATCCTTCCTGTGGAAGGGGTATCCATTATTGAAAGCATCCTGGGTTCCCTGCCAGGATATAATGGCCAACCACCTAATCGTCAAGTTCCACCGGAAAAATCCTGGGAAGCCAGGAGGAGGGGACGGGCAGGTTCCATGATCTATCCTCTTATTACCTATTCTTTTCTCTTCCAGGTAGCTTCGTGGTAGGGGGGCCGCATGTCAGTCCTGACCTGTCGGGGCTGCCATTTCAGTGGGAGTAGAGAGCGCTTGCATCCTACCATCTCCTGGTGTCCAGAGAGCTCTGTGATGCCGGCTGTTCGATCCTGGACTCATAGCTATCTCCTCGGAGTCTCCCGAACTTGCCGCTGCCACCCAACTGATAGGCGGCTGGGAAATCAGCCGGTGCCACCGTTAGGGCATGCACGAAGCCCATTTGCATGAGCAGGATATCTCGGATGGAACATAGCTTGTTTGGCAATGACGTGGGTGGAGGGGTGGGGCGCGGTAGCTTTAAATGGTGGTGGGTGCATGAGAAGTTTGACGCTGACAACATTTTGCTCTGTATATACACTGGGTGATAGTGAGTAGTGCCAGAGATCGGAGAAGTAAAGTGCTACAACAGAACTCCATCATTGTTGAGCCTCTTTTTTCTTCCGTGGCTGTCCGGAACCTGACAGATGTCTTATCAAGTAATCATTCAATTTAGCGACATAGATATCCATCATCTGTTTCCATTGCTGCCTTCATGATTAAGGAACTGTCTTCTAAGTTCAGTCTACTGTCTGTGATGAGTCAGAGGTGAAAAAGAAGACATAGAGTGATGGTTGTTTATAACAACAGATTTCCAGAAGCCAGCAAGATTAATTCTTGTTCTTGCCTGGGGGGGAACAAAACAAAGCCATATCCCCCCCCCCATATTTACCACTTCCTTTTCGCTGCTTCTTTGTTATTTCTTTGTCAGGAGAGGACATGACATTCCATTATCAATTCCTGTCCTGCTCTCCTGTTAGTTTTGGGGTTAGGCAATCCTATCCGTTGCCCTTTTTCAATGCTACAATTTCATTTAGAGCAGGGGTGACCATCCTTGGCAACTTTAAGACTTGTGGATGTCAGCTCCCAGAATTCCCCAGCCAGCATGGGGAATTCTGGGAGTTGAAGTCCGCAAGTCTTAAAGTTGCCAAAGTTGGATGCCCTGCGTTAGAGTGAAGATATATTTCCCCTTTCTTCAATCTTTTGAAGGTCTCCAGAGAAGGTTCTACCCATTTGTACTCTCCTAAAAAAAGTTGTCTGCACTTTTTTTTCTTCATTTTCCTCTTTTCCCCTTTTCATTAATTCATATATGTTTTCCCCTTCATTTTGAAGAGGGTGCCAGGAACCCCCTTCCCCCAAATCTTGGACACCATGATGGGTCCATATCAGCAATTAAACTTGTAAAAAAAGAACAAAAACGCATAAACAGCTCCTTAGTCCTAGTTGAACCATCTTTGCTTATGGTACTTCAGAAATCAATTTCCCCCAGTCTGTTTCTCCTCCTCCTTCCATTTTATGATTCAGCAAATCATGGTGCAAGCAAGGCGCTGCTGGAATTGATTTTATAGACACACAGACACAGACACACAGACACACAGACACACAGACACACACACACACACACACACACACACACACAAATACACACATAGACACATGCACTCAAACTCCCAGGCCACTAGTAGAGGACCTGACCTTGAGGAAGACGTATAACACCCATAAGGGTGAAAAGGGATATTTCCATATATTAATAATTATTTCATATAGATTTATAGATAGTCAATAATATTCATAGATCAATATGTAGATAAATCAATAATATTCATAGATCAGTACGTAGATAAAAAAAAATACCAAGCATTGCTTCCATTCTTAACAACAAAAAGAAGAAGAAGAAGAAGAAGAAGAAGAAGAAGAAGAAGAAGAAGAAGAAGAAGAAGAAGAAGAAGAAGAAGAAGAAGAAGAAGAAGAAGAAGAAGAAGAAGAAGAAGAAGAAGAAGAAGAAGAAGAAGAAGAAGAAGAAGAAGAAGAAGAATTCTGTTGGAAGTCTGAAATGCCAAAAAGCAAAGGCCAAGCACCCAGAGGCATTTTTAGACATTTATAGAATTAAAAAGAAAAAGAAAAAGCACATAAATGCACCCAAGCATTTTGTCTGGAGGAAGTCACAACAGCTAGTGGGGAGGGAGTAGGAGGGCCAAAAAGAAAAAAAGAAACGGTGTAGAGCAAATCAGGGGCAGAGCGGTTTTGTGGAGCAAACACACCAGTTCCCCTTTCTCACAATAGCATTTTGTTATGGGTAGTGACCGCTGTGATACTTCACTCTTTGGCTTGTTGATGTAAGATATGGTATCTCCCACCCTTCTGTTGAGTATGTATTATTCCGTCTTGCATCACATCCAGGAAGCGATGTTTTCAGAGTGCCTGCAACCAGGTTGGATTAGTGGTTAAGGCACACCAGGCTGGAAACTGGGAGACAGTGTGTTGTAGTCCCATCTTAGCATGAAAGCCAACTGCTCAGGCACCAAGCTAGAAACCGGGGGACAGTGAGTTCTAGTCCCATCTTAACATGAAAGCCAACTGTGATTGTCATTGTCCAATCACCAGGAGACTGAGAGTTCTAGTCCCATTTTAGGCATGAAAGCCAGCTGGGCGACTTTGTGCCAAGCACCAGGAAACAGTGAGGACTAGTTCCGCCTTAGCCATGAAAACCAGATAGGTGACCTTGGGCTAGTCCCTCTCTCTTGGGCCAACCCACCTCACACGGCTGTTCTGGGGAAAATAGGAGGAGAAACTTGTGTTGGAGAAGTTCTCCATCTTGGGTTATTTGTTAAAAATTAAAAAGGGAGAGATATGAATTAAACCAATAAAGAAAGACATGCCCTCCATTGCAGAGTATTCACATAGTCCTCAACCTTTGTCTCCCCTCTCAAAATCACTGAATATGGGCATTTCTTGAGAAGATCCAAGTCAGATTCCACTATTTTGGTGTCTTCGCTTTTTTCCCAAGAAAACTCCTCACTTCCAGTCTGGAAGAAAGTTATCGCTTTGTCGTAACATAAAAGGCCGGAGGATGTTAAGGTGAAAAGAGAGTATGTTTAAGTTTGAATAAATAACCCTGGGTCGTGATTGCTTCTGCGGCTTTCTCTACTCTTTCTCTGGTTTCCCCCCCCCCCCACGTGATGCTCTCATCTTAGAAATTTTGGCCTAAATATCAGTGAAACGTTTCCATTTACAGCACAAATAGGATTGCACGTAGCACTCCATCCATCTCCCACGTTCAACAACTTGGTTATCAGGGTCCAGAGCACTCAAAGAAAACTCATAATGCTCCCAGGCTGCGGAATGGAGAACATGTATTTTATTGGCCTAACCTTGTTCTTGAGACAGTTCTGTCCATTTAGCTATGAATAATTCAGACTGAAACAGAGTTTATTGAAGGATGCTGTTGGGCGCATGCTAGTTAAAGCTCTGGCGGTATTTTCCATTATAAATCTCCTATCTCCAGCAGGTTTTATCACTCCATTACTAAATGGGAACTAAATGGAACGGGTTGGGGAGGGAGACGGACCGGTCCTTTGGTAGAAGGGAGCAGACAGAGTCCTACATCCAAGTTAAGCAGAACTGTGTTGTGACTTCTAAGTTAATGTTATTTATAAACACAAACTCTGATAGGATGGATGAGAGAGAGAGAGGCGGGGGGAGAGGGAGATGGAGAGACATAAAGAGAGACAGAGAGACAGAGAGACAGAGAGACAGAGAGAGACAGAGAGACACAGAGAGAGAGTGAAAGAGAGACAGAGAGAGAGAGAAAGAGAGAGAGAGAGAGAGAGAGAGAGAGAGAGAGAGAGAGAGAGAGAGAGAGAGAGAGAGAGAGAGAGAGAGAGAGAGAGAGACCTTACAGATTCAACACCTAAACAGACAAATCAATCTTATGCAGATTTACTAAAGAGTAGACTCCCTAGGACTGTACCTACCCAATGTCATGTTATGTTTCTTTACCTAGAAGGATTCACTCCCAAAATAAGAATAAAGGTAGTCCTCTCAACTTACAACAGTTCATTTAGTGACCAAAGTTACAATGAGCCAAGGTGGTGCAGTGGTTACAGTGCAGTACTGCAGGCTACTTCTGCTAACTGCCGGCTGCCTGCAATTTGGCAGTTCAAATCTCACCAGGCTCAAGGTTGACTCAGCCTTCCATCCTTCCGAGGTGGTAAAATGAGGACCCAGATTGTTGGGGGCAAGATGCTGACTCTGTAAACCGCTTAGAGAGGGCTGTAAAGCACTGTGAAGCGGTATGTAAGTCTAAGTGCTATTGCTATTGTTATTGCTACAACAGCACTGAAAAACGTGGCTTATGACCATTTTTCACACTTACAACCTTTGCAGCATCCACAGGATCACGTGATCCAAACTGAGATGCTTGGTAACAGACTCATATTTATGACGGTTGCAGTGTTCCGAGGTCACGTGATCCCCTTTTGCGACCTTCTGATAGACAGTGTCAATAGGGAAGCCAGATTCATTTAACAACTGTGTTACTAACTTAGCAGCTGCAGTGATTCACCTAACAACCGTGGCAAGAAATGTCATAAAATGATACAAAACTCACTTAACAATTGGGAAATTTGGGTTCAATTGTAATCATAAGTCAAAGATTACCCATACTGAGGATTGCAGATCTGAAGCCTCTCCCAACAACATTCGGGATGAGTTCAGTTGTCTTTTGAACATCTTTTTATTTCCCTAAAAAAAACAATAAAGCAGCAGCCAAGTCCTTCGGCCTTATGTCGCCTTGGAACAATTCTTGGCTAAAGTGAAAGTTTCATGTTCAGAAGGAATCCAGTTTCAACTTGCAGGCCTTTTAAAGCCCATGGAAGTCCCACATTTTCCATGCCATTGCTCTGAGCTTTCCAAAGGAATTTGGCTGGCTGATGCCAGCAATCAAATGCTTCAGTAAAAGGAAAGTGGTAGGAGGACAGGCAGAGCCTGGGGGCAGAATCAAGAGAGGAATCAACTTGGAATCATTATGTTCCCACAAACAATCTAAGTCCAATCCTTCCTGAATTCTGTTGCCCCTTATCTGGAGCAGGAGTGAAATCCAGCAGGTTCTGACAGGTTCTGGAGAACCGGTAGCGGAAATTTTGAGTAGTTCGGAGAACCGGCAAATACCACCTCTGGCTGGCCCCAGAGTGGGGTGGGAATGGAGATTTTGCAATGTCCTTCCCCCAGGAGTGGGGTGGGAATGGGGATTTTGCAGTATCCTTCCCCTGGGACTGGGAGGGGGAG
>QLTV01020727.1:626403-637551 GCA_003457575.1 Thermophis baileyi
GTACTGCCAAGGTACACCCACACGAGTTCCATCCTTCGCGAGCTGCACTGGCTGCCGCTTGCGCTCCGGTCACAATTTAAGATGTTGGTTGTTACCTTTAAAGCCCTACATGGCTCAGGACCAATTTATCTGCGTGACTGCACACACTCCTCCCAACGACCAGTGAGGTCGCACAGGGTCGGCCTTCTTCAGGTCCCGTCAGCCAGACAGTGTCGGCTGGCGGGTCTGCGGGGGAGGGCCTTCTCTGTAGCCGCACCGACTCTATGGAACCAACTTCCCCCCGAGATCCGTACTACCCCCACCTTACTGGCTTTCCGTAAAGCCGTTAAGACCTGGCTTTTCTGGCAGGCCTGGGGCCAATAACCTATGGATTGGCCGATGAATGTTGGTGTAAATGTTTTATTGATATTTTTAAATTGTACTTATTATGTTTTTATCGGTGTTTTTATTCATGTGTTTTGAGCCGCCCAGAGTCCTTTGGGAATTGGGCGGCATACAAATTTTATTAATAAATAATAATAATAAATAAATAATAAAACTAAGGGGATGGATGGCGGGAGACTGAGGTCATCATCTTATCCCATCAGCCACCTCCAGTGGAGAGCGCCCCTTACAGGAAGCCCACTTTAGCTTATGACTCAGTGTCTGAGCTGGAAGAACTCGGATGTTTCCATTTGTGTAACAACTGTGAAGTCCAGGCTTTTAAAGCAAGCGATTAGCTAGCTCTTAGCATCCACTCTGATTTCTTACATTCAGTGATTAAAAGGAATTCAATCCAGAGAAATGTGTGCAAGCAATCTATTTGATAAGATATAATGGTCTTTAGCTTCCCGAATCTGTTGTACAAAGTTGTTGCATGGGAACCTACGAAGAAAATCTATTAGAATTGCAGGTATTTTAAAGGGTAATTTGAGAGCCGCAGTGGAAGGGGGAAAATGAGTCAGTTTTAAACAAATGAAGTGAGCACAAAGAGCTTGGAGCATTTTGATGTGTCATAAGCATGTGCTATTATGCCATCATTGCTTGCTTTAAGAGCAGCTTCAATTCTTTCTTTCGCCTCCAGTATCCTCACGCCAAGCCATGTCCTAATGGGACCTATGGAGATCAAAAAGGGTTAAGCAAAGCAGAACAATGCTTGCTATGTCCTAAGGGCAAGTATTGTTATGAAGAAGGACAAGAACCCCAAGGAATATCCCAAATTGTGAGTACCTCTGTCTCAGTCAAGAGACTCCAGTCTTGGTTATCTATCTATGTCCTCTCCTGGATGTTTTTCCCCAATTTCAATCCTTGCATGTCTCCCCACCCATCTTCTGATACCAGACAGTGGTCTTCCTATCTCCCTCCCCTCCCCTTTGTATCTTGTAGACTGAGATACTTTTAGAAGGGCAAACCCAAGTAACCATCACACTGGGCATCTTAGTTTCTTCAGAAGACTTCAGTTGGAGAGAGGGAGGGTAAAAGGAGGATAGGACCGCCCTTTTTAAATGTTCTGTGTGATACTCAATTTGTGGAGCTTCTACACTCCCGGCTGTCAACCCTGGAGCCATCTTGGAATGTCTTCAGGGTTGCCACAGTGAGGCTGGATAGAGCTGTGGGAAAGGGAGGGGGAGTAGAGATAGCTGGGGAAACATGTAGCCAAAATAACGTTCTTAGGAGCCAGGGGTGGGTTCTAACTTACCTCTCTGCCAGTTCGCTTCCTCCCACGCTGCGTGGGCACGCCTCGCACACGCGCACATGCGCAGTGCCGAAAAATCTGAAAAAAATTCTCCCCCCCAAAAAAGCCAAAAACAAGATGGCGATGCATGCGCAGTGCCGGAAACTCAGCTTCTGCGCATGGGCAGAAGAAAAAAAATCCGAAAAAAATTCAAATTTTAAAAAAATTATTATCAATATTATCAAATTTATTTATATAATAATAAATCATAAAATTTATTATTATTATCAAAAAATAATTTTTAAAAAGATGGCGATGCCCACGGACCGGCACCGACCGAACCCGATCTGTGACGTCACTGTGACGTCACCGGTGGGTTGCTACCAGTTCGGGCGAACCGGTCCAAACGGGGAGGAACCCACCTCTGTTACGAGCCAAGGACACTCTCACCAGCACCTGGCGGGGTGTGGATGGGAGTTGTCTGGGTCTGGGACTGTGACCTGATTGGTGCATGTGATAGTTGTGTGTAGTGGGGGGGGAAGAACTTTGGATTTTGAATTGGGTGGGGAAAACACGGGGAGCTTCAGAGTCGGGTTTTCACCAGCCGTGCCAATCTGACATGCCTGATAAATCTATACTTTGAGGAACCCTCTGGCCTTGGAGTTTTGATTTCACCTGGGCTGTTACTTGGAACCCTGACATTAACCCGATTTTGATTCATTGACTAGTTTGGTCATAATGATTCTGTAAGGGGATGATCAGGCTGAGCCTGAGGGAGGGGTCAAATGCATCATTAGTCTCAAGTCCCTTCGTACCCACAAGAGATCCACATCCAGCCCACCTTGAATTCCATTGACTCTCATCTACCGCCTATTTGCTTTGACTGCTAGTAGTTCAGATTCTTGCAGAGAGAATAAGCTTGCAATAAATCTGTATATTCCTTTGAACTGCCTGGACTTCCTTGACAGATTATTTTACCTCTTTAAACAGCCATTGGAAATACACTTCTCACATTCAAATAAGAGGCTTCTTTTTTCAGATTGTACTGTGTTCTCCATAGCTACTAGCTGAACTTCATGCAATTGACAGCATAGACACATGTGAAAGACCAGGTCCACAGTAAAGGTTCAATAACTGATTTCTTGCTATAGCCTATGCACAAGAATCTTCTCAACTAAGAGTTAACACTTGGTTAGAGATAGGTAAGGGCCAATGGCACTCAAGGAGGGTTGGACTTAGTTTACTTGTGGCAACATAGGGATTCTAGACTGATCCCTCTTTTAACTCCACCCCTGGTTCTGCCAGTCCTTCTCCTACATGTGTGCATGTTTTCTTTTAGACTGGAGATTGCCCCTTGGGCTATGCATGCCCCTCAGGGACGGGGTTCCCATTCTCTTATCCATGCCTACCTGGTTTCTACTGGGACAATTCCACTCTGAATGGAGGAGATGTATGCCAACCTTGCCCAGCTGGATTCTACTGTGATTCTGTAGCAATGATCCTACCTAAAATCTGTCCAATGGTAAGTTGGTAAAAAACAAAATATTGATTGAAAATAAAAGGGACATGGTGTGCTTCTGTTCAGTATGCTGAGCATCTATTTTTCAGGATACTGCATATCTGTTTTCTATCTTCTTTGGAACTTCTTTGTTCCTCTAATAGTCAGCTTCTTCAGCCTTTGTTGGACCTAATTAGAAATTCTTTTTCCCACCTAAGGGGCATTTCATCTTTTCTTCTTTTATTAGGGAAGATATTCTTTTGCTTGCATGAGGATCTGCAGATAATGAATTAAATCAGATTGAACAAAGGAGAATGTTTGTAGCTCAGGGTTGAGATGAGGGGTCCTTGGTGCACTCTGAGCTTAGCTGTTTTCTTGCAAAATGTTTACCCAAATTAGGTATGATGATGTTGCCAGTCCGAATGAAACATCTGCAAGAAAACAACCAAGCTCAGAGAGCACAAAGGACCCGTCAAATTGGATTTAATTCACAGGAGAGACACTAACTATAGACACCAACATTGTCTTTGTTTTTCAGGGGTTTTATTGTCCTCCTGGTAGTGCACAGACTGAAGCTTGTCCAGAAGGAACTTATGGGATCAGGAAGGGGTTGAGAAGCCTTCAAGAATGCATCCCCTGCAGAACAGGGTTTTTCTGTGCCACTCCAGGACAAACTGCCCCGAGCGGCCGGTGTGAGGCTGGGTTTTATTGCTGGAAAAGAGCAGTGTCTTCGGTAAGTCTAACTCTCGCTTAGATATTTTCTGTCCCTCTCACCACACATTCCCAAGAAACAATAGCACTTAGACTTATATACCGCTTCACAGTGCTTTACAGCCCTCTCTAAGCGGTTTACAGAGTCAGCATATTGCCCCCAACAATCTGGGTCCTCATTTTACCCACCTCGGAAGGATGGAAGGTTGAGTCAACCTTGAGCCTGGTGAGATTTGAACCGCTGAACTGCTGGCAGCCGGTGATCAGCAGAAGTAGACTGCAGTACTACACTCTAACCACTGTGCCACCGTGGCTCTTAGTGACACTTCTACTTGTGTAAATATTTGTCTGCTCCACTTAATTATGCAAGAACCCAACTCTCTTGAGAAATGCTGGGAAAAGTAGAAGAAAAAAAAGAAGAGGGCAGCCAGAAGCAGAGTAGATAAATTCAATTAGGGCAGGAATGGGAATGCTGTGGAAAGAATTAAAGGGCCATTGTGGAGAAGGTCTATGTGGTCAGTAAGAGTTGACACCAGCCTGATGGCAGATGATTAATCACTTCTACTTGCATCCAGTAATTTATAGCATGGAAAGGAATGTATATTCAGTCCAACCTCCTCTTCCCCTCTGCCTTCATACCTCAAATATAAAAGGCCCTTCATCAAATCTCAAAAAAGACCCTACAGGAGCTCCTCCATAACAGATGAAGAAAACAATAAATGAAGCAACGTTGTCATTCCATACAGGTTGCAGGTATATCAGAAAAGCTCAGGAGGATCTTCAGCCAACACAACATACGAGTACACTTCAAACCCAAGAATACACTAAGGCAGAAGCTTGTCTCCCTCCAAAGATAAAACACCCAGACAGAAACTGAGCAACGTGGTATATGCAGTACAATGCAGTGAGCCATGTGCAGATCTGTACATTGGAGAAACAAAACAACCACTTCATAAGCGCATGGCACAACATAGGAGAACAAACACATCAGGACTAGATTCAGTGGTCCACCTGCATTTAAAAGACACAGGCCACTCTTTTGAAGACAACAAAGTTCACATTTTGGACAGAGAGGATCGCTGGTTTGAAAGAGGGGTCAAAGAGGCCATCTATGTCAAAACTGAACAGCCTTCTCTTAACAGGGATACGACATCATCTATCTCTAATCTACAACACAGTCCTTTCAACAGTTCCAAGAAGGCTCCACACCCATTTGCACCACTCAGGTGACCCTGAGGACAGATAAACCTCCAGGTGACCTGTAGGTTTAGCTGTCTGCAAAGAGTATAAATCCTTCCATTCCCCACCATCCAGTCAGAGCTGAAGAAGCTTCTTGGATGAGAAGCGAAACATCTTCAAAGAAAAACCAGAAACTCCAGTTGCCTCTTGAAAAAGCACCTTTGGGACAACCATGACCCGGATGACTGAGGAGCTCCATAGACACTCAAATATAAAAGTGATACTAAGAAAGCAATAGAGATTCAGCATTACTCTCTATGGAAAATTAAGTAGGGAGGAATGCCTCTGTCTTTTATCTTCTTTCGCTCTGGTATATACTGTGTGTATATATATATATATATATATGTATATATATGTAGTTCTTTTTTTCTTTCAGGTGCCCACCGATGGAGTCACTGGGAACATTTGTCCACCAGGCACATATTGCCCCATTGGGTCATCTGCACCCATCCTCTGCCCTGCAGGAACCTACAGTAACACCAGTGGGTTGAGATATCAGAAGCAATGCTTGGACTGCCCACCTGGGTGAGTGTCAGCTCCCCATGACCAGATGAGCTCATTCTACCTCATTATAGGTGTAAGGGCCTGCCTCTCCTCTCCATTCAAGAAAGTAGAACTCTTGAAACAATTAACATTTCAAAAGGAGCCTTTTATTGAAGGAAAGAGATAGCAAGACAAAGGAAGCAGGATCTGAGGATTCCCGCGCAATTCTGTTAGGTTAAGGCAGTTAGAAACCCCTCCCCTCAGACTGGTGTTGAATAAGCCAATCCACAGGTGCGATGTTGTTTTGAGAATCACCGGCTAAGAAGGTGATAAGAAGCTGTTCTCAGGCGTCTCTTGCTGGAGGCTCCAGAGCTGAGACAAAACAGAGGGGGAGGCTCCGGAGCTCTCCCCCTCTTATATTCCCACGAAGGTAAATCAAAGTACAGGATAGATAGGCACCAGGAAAAAGGCTATAAACTAAAGAATGCAACCAGGCCCCCTCCCCACCAGAATGGCAGTGTCCCGATAGGGATCTATGGGACCTGACAATAAGGCTATATTAACAGAATCGTGCAAGTCTGAAAGTACAATTCTCCCACTATCTCTTTTACAGTCTGAGAAGTTAGGGAGGATCCTTTCTGAGTTTCTTTCTCTGCCCCTTATACAGCTGCAGACTATGCCTTCTCTTACCTGATCATTCCTAGGCAGCCTCTCTTCCCCTCTTCCCAAGATCATCCCCACATACTATTACAGTGAAAACATGCTGTTCCTGAAAGAAGTAGAAATCAGCTTCATGATCAACCACAAGATGTAAAGCAATCTTCTATGTGTTGGACAACTATATTGGGTGTTGTCAAACACATTTGATGGATACTGTTCTGACCTAGGCTTCACCAAATCATGAAACAGACTCCTTGTCCTGAAAAAAAAACCCTTTTTATTTGGCTAATGTGAATTCCTAGCATTCACATCCAGCAAAGTCCCGGCAAACAGTCTTTCAAGGGTGAATTGCAAACACAGACCTTATCAGTCCTTGGAGAGTTGCCAGGCTGATAGCTTCCAGACGCAATGCTGTACAAGGAAATACTTGGCAAGGAGTCTTTCAGATAAGCAAACCTTTCCACTAATAATATGAACTAATTGTCTTCTGCAAACGCCACTCCCCTTTTGCTCCTATCTATTTTCTATGGGAGGGGCCATTCAGCATCCCCTTGTGCCTTTACTCCTGAGTTGACCTCTGTTCCTTAATTGTTCCCTTCTCCTGACAGCTCTGCGCATGCGCATATCGGGAACAGGCTCCAGCTGTTCTTCAGCCCCACTTATCTCCGACTCCGAAGGTAGCTGATAACTGTCGGACAGCCCTGGCCCCATCTCTGCCTCTGACGCAGAGCACTCATCAGAGCCTTCCCCCGACTCCAGGACTGGCCCATGTTCTTCCCCAACCTCCTCACTGTCTGAGTCTGCTGCCAGCTCTGCTGGCGGGCCACAACATATACTCAGTTAGGGAGACTGGACTAGAAACCTGTAGGAAAGTTGAGTCAGGTGACAAACATAACATGAATAACTCATGAATTATACTGCGCAAAAATCTACATGCTAAGAATTATATCTGTTGGAAGTTGAATTTCAATATTCTGGTGCAAGCTTCCAAATTTACATAACTATTGGGGAAATACAATTTCTGTTATAATGTATGAGATGCATTAATTTTCCTGTTTCATGTTTCAAGGTGATTTGGGGGAAAATGGTAATTGGAACTGAAGAATTAAGTTATGAGCCATGCTTAATCTCTGGTTGAAGTCCAGTGATGAATAGGGCTGCATGTCATCTAGATTAAACATATAAGAAAGCGAGGGGGTTGGCTGATCAGACTAAAAGTGTGTCTTTTTCAATATTTCTTTAATCTCTTTTTTAAAAAGATGCCTCTGGAAAGCATACAAAGAAAGTCTCACGGTCATAATTATCCCGTATTAGTTAGTCACCTTTTCCCAGTGCTCAATAGTCAAAGTCAAGTTGCCTCTTTTTATGATTGTGATTATTGAAAGCATTATTAAACTCACCATCTATTTGTGAAATCCTTCTTTAAAACATCTGTATTACACTAACTCCTTTTACTTTTTCCATGGAAATACAGGATAAGAGTGTAAGGATAGCCAAGCTGGGTTAGGTTAAAGGTCACTAACAATTACTGCATTTTCACCAAGGGCAAACAGATGTTTCTTGGTACTCACAAGTACAGATGAAAACATACCCTCTTCCATTGTTGTCTGAAATTGTGCTTTATAGGCATGTTACCTCCAATCCCAAGGTTACAGTGAATCTTTCTTGATATACTTATCCTCCATAAGAGAGCCAGTTGATTCTAGTGGTGAAGGCACCAGGCTAGAAACCAGGTGACTGTGAGTTCTAGACCTGCCTTAGGCATGAAAGCCAGCTGGGTGACTTTGGGCCAATCACCAGGGGAAGTTGAGTTCTAGTCCTGCCTTGGGCATGAAAGCTGGCTGGGTGACTTTGGGCCAATCACCGGGGTGGATGAGTTCTAGTACTACTTTAGGAATGAAAAGTGGCTGGGTGACTTTGGGCCAATCACCGGGGTGGATGAGTTCTAGTACTACTTTAGGAATGAAAAGTGGCTGGGTGACTTTGGGCCAATCACCGGGGGAGGGTGAGTTCTAATCCCGCCTCAGGCATAAAAGCTGGCTGGGCGACTTTGGGCCAATCACTAGGGCAGGGTGAGTTCTAGTCCTGCCCTAGCTATGAAAGCCAGCTGGGTGACTTTGGGTCAGTTACAACCTTCAACACCAGGATTGTGCAACAAGCAGTTCTGTCATTTCCTGTCTCAATCAATGTATCACTATTTGGTGGATCTAAAAAGTCAATCCTGCGCTTGCAGAAAAACTCTAGGAAGAAAAAAAAAAGCCCTTGTCTTCCATAGGTTTTCCTAGCCCCCTTTAAACCATCCAGATTACCGGACATCATAATCCTGAAACTGCATGTGTGACATTCAAATAATCCCACCCAGTCAAAGCCATCTTGAAAAATGTCTTGCCTGACTGATCGATTCATATGAAGAATGTCCAAACACAGGACACTTTTTATGTACCTACTATGAGCTGCACTTACTGTATATTCTGCATAAATTACCATATTTTTCGGAATATAAGACGCACTCCCCCCCCCAAAAGAGGGTGAAAATTTGGGTGCGTCTTATACACCGAATGTAGCCCACCCGCCGAAAATGGGGCACGCGGAGGCAGCAATTGGCTATGGCATTCCTTGCAGCCTGAAACAGCTGATCATCGGGAGGCCAATCCAACCGACAATTAGCTGCTTGTGCTAATCAGGCTGTGCTAAAGCTGAAACGGGCTGTTTGCTATTTGCTGCAAGGATGCAAATTGCTGGGAGGCAGAGGCAGAGTGTGTGTGTGTGTTTTCCTCCCCCAAAAAAGGTAGGTGTGTCTTATAGTCCGGAGCATCTTATACTCTGAAAAATACGGTAGCTTGCCTACAAAACTTAAGAGCGAGCAAATTAGTACAATAAAGTTTTTTTTTTTTTTTTCATTCTAATACTAGGCTTTACTGTGATGGAACAAATACCGTAGCTCCAAGTGGGCCATGCAAACCTGGTTATTTCTGCACTGGCTCTGCCAGAACCGCTACCCAGATGATGGTCAAAGAAGGGCATTATGCTCTGGAAGGGGCTTTCCAACCCGAACCATGCCCACCCGGGACTTTTCAGCCGGTAAGAAGAGTCAACGGAATACAAATGACTGCATTGAAGCTTCCGTTAGCTAATAGGCAGCCAGGATATTTTCAGCATGGAGCACAGAAGGAAATGATAGACTTATTTGTTCTGGAGTGTGCTGATGTACAGCCCTAATTAGGAATAAAAAGCAACATAGGAAAGACAGCCTACCAGTTAATGATAGTCGCTTTGGGTGATTAAACAGGAAGTTGGCTCATCTTTTGATATCTCAGAAGAAGCACTTGCTTTGAGTTGTTAGGCCTGCTACTTTTCTCATAACCAATGACTTGACTAATTGCTTAAGAGGCAAATTATCAGGCCCATTTTAAATCTGTTCTGGGTTCACGGCCCCGTGTCTCATCTACATAGAATGATAATGATTGCCTTGCCACCTTCTGCTTCTCTTCTTCTTCTTAGAATAACAGAGTTGGAAGGGACCTTGGAGGTCTTCTAGTCCAACCCCCTGCTTAGGCAGGAAACCCTATACCACTTCAGACAAATGGTTGTCCAATTTCTTCTTAAAAACTTCCAGTGTTGGAGCATTCACAACTTCTGGAGGCAAGTTGTTGCACTGATTAATTGTTCTTACTGTCAGAAAATTTCTCCTTAGTTCTAGGTTGCTTCTCTCCTTGATTAATTTCCACCCGTTGCTTCTTGTCCTGCCTTCAGGTGCTTTGGAGAATAGCTTGACCCCCTCCTCTCTGTGGCAGCCCCTCAAATATTGGCAGTAAAAAAGTAAAGGTAAAGGTTCCCCTCACACATACATGCTAGTCGTTCCTGATTCTAGGGGGCAGTGCTCATCTCTGTTTCTAAGCCGAAGAGCAAGCGCTGTCCAAAGACGTCTCCGTGGTCATGTGGCCGGCATGACTAAATGCCAAAGGCACACAGAGCACTGTTACCTTCCCACCAAAGGTGGTCCCTATTTTTCCACTTGCATTTTTTACGTGCTTTCGAACGGCTAGGTTGGCAGAAGCTGGGACAAATAACAGGAGCTCACTCCATTACGCGGCGCTAGGGATTCGAACCGCTGAACTGCCGACCTTCTGATCGACAAGCTCAGCATCTTAGCCACTGAGCCACCGCGTCTCTTTCATGAAAACTAGTTTATTAAAACTAGTCTCATTAAACGAGACATACCCAATTCCAGCAACCTTTCATTATATATTTTAGCCTCCAGGCCCCTAATCATCTTTGTTCCTCTTCTTAGCTCCCCCTGGATCAGCAAGAGGTCCTTGAATGAAAGAAAGTCATTCTGGAAGGACATCAACCTCATCTCTTTCACCCTATTTCAGATCTACTGAGCCTGAGGATTTAGGCTTTTTGAGACTTTTGTTCAGTGAAACGTAAGTGGGATTTGCCCTTTCAACCTCCTCTACTTCTTTTCATTCCAGACCCTGGCTCAATCCGCCTGCAGAGAATGCCCAGCTGGCATGTTTTGCAACCACACTGGTCTGGTGGAACCATTGGCTTGTCCCAAAGGGCATTACTGTCCAGCTCGAAGCATCCTGCGCCTTCTTTGTCCAGTGGTAAGTTCTAAATAGCAATAGCGCTTAGGCTTATATACCGCTTCACGGTGCTTTTACAGACCTCTCTAAGCGTTTACAGAGTCAGCCTATTGCCCCCCCAAAATCTGGGTCCCCATTTTACCCACCTCGGAAGGATGGAAGTCTGAGTTAACCTTGAGCTGGTCAGAATTGAACTCCTGGCAATTGGCAGAATTAGCCTGCAACAATACTGCATTCTAACCACTGGTAGGGAAGGAAGGAAGGAAGGAAAAAAGCAAAAAAACAAGAGAACAAAGAAGGAAATAACAATGCAA
>QLTV01020727.1:637699-650260 GCA_003457575.1 Thermophis baileyi
AAGGAGGAAAGGACGGAAGGAAGGAAGGAAGGAAGGAAGGAAGGAAGGAAGGAAGGAAGGAAGGAAAATAGCAAAATAACAATAGCACTTAGACTTATATACCGCTTTACAGTGCTTTACAGCCCTCTCTAAGCAGTTTACAGAGTCAGCATATTGCCCCCCCAAAAAATCTGGGTCCCCATTTTACCCACCTCGGAAGGATGGAAGGCTGAGTCAAACCTTGAGCCTGGTAAGATTCAAACTGTCAAATTGCAGTCAGCCGGCAGTCAGCAGAAGTAGCCTGCAGTACTGCATTCTAACCACTGTGCCACCGCAGCTCTTCTGTGGAATCTATGGAAACTCCTTCAAAAACAATATACATTGCTCCTTTCTTTACATACATAGGAAGTCCTCAAATTACAGCCATAATGGTTCACTGTGGGCAGAGGTGGGTGTCACGTAATGTAACAACCAGTTCGCCCAGCACCGGAAATGTGAGCGCGCGTGCACACACACTCGCTTTGCTCATGCGCGCACCATCCGCATATGCATGCGGCATCAAAAAGAACAACAATTCGCTCGTGCATGCCGTTTACACATGTGTGCAGCATAAAAAAACACAGCGATATAGGACAGGATTGCGCCTGGGTGGGGGGGCAGGCCGACCTGCAGGTCGCAACTACCAGTTCGCCCAAACTGGTCCGAACCGGCAGCAGCCCACCACTGACTGTGGGTCAACTTTGCTGAAAACTGCAAAACTGCTACAAAACAAGTCATGTCGCACTGCAACAATGTGGGCCAAGTGTTGAGCACCCAACAAGTAGCCATGAGATCATGGGGAGGGGGCAGCCATTGGAACTTCAGAACCAGATTGTAAGTACCTCCAGGTACATGTGTGGTAACTTCACATGGTCACTAAATGACCAGCTGTAAGTGAAGGACAACCTGTACTGGCCCTTAAGAAAACTTCCAAACCTTACAGAGGAGCACACTGATTAATCAATTGGCCAAGTCAAGTGATTGATATACCAGCAATTTTTCATTCTTTTATTCCGGGACTACAGTCTATGACTGTCCTGGAAATTCCAGTGAATATTGGAAATTCAAACCCAAATTTTCCATGTACCCATACAATCTTGGGTTTCTGGTTTGAAAGGTCAGTGAGTCAAATAAAATTGTCTTTTATGTGCCTATGATTTCCTTTGGCTTCTGACACATTTCCCCCCTTTTGATTTAGGGCACTTATTCAGATACTTCTCATGGCACTGGACCAGGGACCTGTAAGCAATGCCCAGCGGGCATGTACTGTAGCAAGCCTGGCTTGGTGGCACCTGAAGGACTCTGCCAGTCAGGTTATTATTGCTTCCAAGGATCTACAAATGCCTCTCCAGTAAGTCGGTGCTAATATCCCCTATCCTGCTTTGTTTTGATAAACTTGCAACCATTTTTCAGTGGCCAAGATAATACTAGTGATCCCTTCCAGACGTAAGATTGGAGAAGTTCAGCTTGGACAATTCTCATCTATCAAAGGGCCTGGAGACTAAACCATATGAAGAACGGCTGCAGATTTTGGGTCTGGCTCAGGGGTGGGTTCTAACTTACCTCGCTGCCAGTTCGCTTCCTCCTGCGCCGCGTGGCCACACGTGCGCTTTGCATGCACACGCATGCGCTGTACCAAAAAATCAGAAAAAAAATCAGAAAAAAAGCCAAAAACAAGATGGCGATGCATGCGCAGTGCCGGAAACTCGCCTTCTGCGCATGCGCAGAAGAAAAAAAGAAACAGAAAAATATTCAAAAAAAAATAATTCAATTTTTTTTAAAAAACAGATGGCGGTGCCCACAGACCAGCACCGACTGAACTGGATCCATGACATCACTGTGACGTCACCAGTGGGTCGCTACCGGTTCGGGCGATCCGGTCCAAACCAGGAGGAACCCACTTCTGGTCTGGCTAGTCTAAAGAAAGAAAAGAAGAATTAGGGGTGACATAATAGCAGTATTTCAGTATTTGAGGGGCTGCCACAAAGAAGAGGGGGGGTCAAATTATTCTCCAAAGCACCAGAGGGCAGGACAAGAAATAATGGTTGGAAAGTAATCAAAGAGAGAAGCAACCTGGAATTAAGGTGAAACTTCCTAACAGTGTGGACAATTAACCAGTGGAACAACTTGCCTCCAGAAGTTGTGAGTGCTCCAACACTGGAGGTTTTTAAGAAGAGACTGGACAGCCACTTGTCTGAGATTATATAGGTTCTCCTACTTGAGCAGGAGGCTGGACTAGAAGACCTCCAAGGTCCCTTCCAGCTTCTATTCTATTCTATTCTATTCTATTCTATTCTATTCTATTCTATTCTATTCTATCTATTCTATTCTATTCCATTCCATTCCATTCCATTCCATTCCATTCCATTCCATTCATCTGTTTTAAGTTCAATATTAGTAAATCTATCCTAATCCATTCTGCAAAAGCAGAGAGGTCTGTTAAAGACAAGTCACATGGGCTCCACCATCTGCCTTGGGGGGGGGAGGCAGATTCAATGTCTGGCATCTCCAGTCCTGAAAAACCTTGACCAAAAAACCTGGATACATTGCTTGTCAATGTTGACAAATGATCTGCTTGAATACAAGGACACTTTCTAGACTTTTATCACCGGTTGCATATGTCCAAGGTCAGTTTCAGATTATTGTTTTCTAGGAAGGAATATTTCCCCATTTCTATGCTCTTATCTTGGAGGTGAAAAATGCAGAAAAAACAAAGCAGATTCAAGGAGATCATGAACAGGCAAGAAAGAAATCTAGTTGCTTGAAAGTTCTGGTCTCCAACAGTGACGATTCTAGGATCATTTGAAATAATAAAAATATTGCTTGGTCTTGTTCCAAGGAAAATAAAATCCTTGTTCCTTCTCAAAGGAAAATCCTTGTTCTTTCTCAAAGATGCTTTGAGATACTTCCTGCTTTCCCTCAAATCTGGGAACTTGGCAGCAGTTGGCCAGGAAAGGCTTCATCAGCTATATCTAGCCCAGGGGTGGGTTCCAACTTACCTCGCTGCCGGTTCGCTCCCTCCTGCGCCATGTGGGCGCGCTTCACGCGCGCATGCGCAGTAGCAAAAAATCCAAAAAACAAAAACAAAGCCGAAAAAAAGATGGTGACTGCATGCACAGTGCCGGAAGTCAGCTTCTGCGCATAAAAAAAAATTCAAAAAAAATTCAAAAAAAATTTAAAAAAAAGATGGCGGCCCCCACAGACCAGCACTGACCGATCCGGTTCGGTGACATCATCGTGACAATCACCAGCGGGCCGCTACCAGTCAGGAGAACCGGTCCGAACCGGGAGGAACCCACCCCTGATCTAACCTTGGACCATCCTTGATCTAAACCCTAAGTAGTTTCCTCAAGTTTTGAAGACGGCGTGCTTTGCATTAGAATGACTTTCTCATGTATAAGTTGGCTTCTTTCTCTTTTCTAAGACCGGACCTCCCTTTGGGGGTCTATGTCCTGCCGGGCATTACTGCCCAGCTGGCACCAAAGACCCCAGGGAAATGCCCTGCCCAGTTGGGACATGGAATGAACAGAAAGGAGGCAGAGATTCCACCTGGTGTCGACTATGCCCACCTGGATATTTCTGTAGCAGCCCAGGACGTGTTTCCCCTACAGGGCCTTGTGCTCCAGGTGAGAAGATAATGGTGAAATTGCAAGCGCATCTTTGATTGCAATTTGGAAAGGAAGTCTCGTAATACGATTCCTTCCCTAGAGGAAAGCTGACAATTTTGCTTCTATAAGTGCTTCAGCTTACTGTTGCATCCAGCTTTAGTAATTTCAGTTTTGCAATCTTAATGTATTGAATTTAGGTCTGTGGTTGCATTCAAAGCTGTGACGCCCACTTCAAACTAACTTTTCTGTCTTTCCCTTGGATTATTGGGACTCTGAAGATAATTATCCTAAATCAAAATGTAATTTAGCGAGGTTGAGTCCTGGATTTCAACAGAGGAATTAAGCCTTGAGCTGTTTTTTTTATATACTTCCACCTGCTTTGGATTTTAATATAATACGCATTGTAGACACGTCCTAACCTATTGATTTGGGGGATAGCTACTTCTAGAATTTCAGCACTAGGAATTGTGGGAGCTGTGCTCCTACTCAGCTGCAAGGCACCTGACTAGGGAATGCTGGAAAGATAAATAATCTTTTCTGTTCCTCGTAATTTTTTAATTTTTTTTTGCAATGAATAGTATTTACCTTCCAGTTTGTGATAAAAAACTTAATTCTTGAGTCATTGGCAATATGCAAATCGATACATAATAGAAAACTTTACAAATCTGAAGGTTTGGTGTTTCCAGGGTAGGTTTGTGTTTCTGCTTTCTTCTGCAACGAAATATGATTTAATGCAATTGATTTTCCCTCTGTTTTCAGGGTTTTACTGCAGGGGTGGGACACGTGCGGCAAGACCAATGGACAGAGTAACTGGAGACTTGTGTCCTGAAGGTCACTTCTGCCCTGTAGGGTCAGCCATGCCATCTCCATGCCGAGATGGGGAATACAGTGCAATAACAGGTCAGCTGTGAAAAGGAGGATTCATGCTTCGCTGGTAGGAACTGCTGATGGATTTCAGTCGATTTCCTTCACTTTAACCTCAGAGGCTCAGAAATGAACCTAACTATGCTGTAATACTGTAATGCTGTAATGATGATGCAATGAGAATGAGTCAGCAGGGTTATTTAACTGTTATCACTTTAAGAGGCTGTTTTATAAGAGAGGCCCTGTGAGGGCATCTCTCTATCCATGTGTGCTTCCGTGCTGTAGTTGATGATTGATTGCCTGACTTTACCTAGTACGTGTATATATTCCTTGCAGATAAACCACTGTTTGAAAGACAAACCTCTGTTTACTGTATTTTGCTCCTGGGTTGTCTCAAAACAGTCACATTGTGGGCACTCTGACATGTAAACTTATTACAAAGCCAGTTCTAACTCTGTTTAGGTTATCCCAAAGTCCTACTGGTGCTTCTTTGGAAGTTCTCGTTCTTCTTCTCCAGTAAGCCAACCTAGACTGTTGTGCTAGTATCTCTACTGACAAAGTAGGAAGAAGCATGGATAAGCAGCCTTGGGATCCATGTGTAATAAATCTAGATATGATCTTGATATTTAAGCTAAAGGAGAATTTGATTGAATTCACAAAGAAGAACCAGGAAGAGAAGAGAGTGGCTTACTTCAGCTTTTCTCTCTTCTCCCAGGCCAAGATGAATGTTTCCCCTGCCCAGCTGGTCTTTATTGTAAAAATGGTGTAAGATATCAATGTCCACCTGGATTTTACTGCCCACCAAGGACCGGGGTCTCCTTTTATCCCTGCCCTCCTGGGACTTACAATCCATCTGCTGGCATCGACCAAGCTCAGAGATGCCAGCAATGCCCTTCAGGTGAGCTCTCCCATCTCTGAAACAAAAGCCAGTTTCATTTCAGTCTATTTAAACTTTGACCAAGATCTCCAAGGCTGTGGGGGTTGGTTGTTGTTTCTTCAAGAACATAGCATTTGCATTGTTGAACGTGGCGGGGCCAGAGCAGAGTATATATCCTTCTCAGTTGGGGAAAAAAGGGATCGATTTTACTTCATTCAGATAGCTTTGTAAGTTGAAAATAGATTATTTGTGTTTCTATCCAGGGATGTTTTGTGGGGAGTCAGGATTATCTTCTCCCAGTGGTCCCTGTTTGCCAGGATTCTTCTGTAGTACAGGTAGGTTGTGTGTATCGCCTCTTATTTTAAATTCCAGCTGTACGTATTCTTTAAAAAAAAGTGTGGCAATCGGTTGTGCATCTTCTCTAGATAATTAACAGGCTACCATTTTAAAATCACTATTTGTTAGATCCATCACTCAAACCAGCAATAGCACTAGCACTTAGACTTATATACCACTTCATAGTGCTTTTACAGCTCTCTTTAAGCGGTTTACAGAGTCATCGTATTGCCCCCAACAATCTGGGTCCTCATTTTACCCACCTCGGAAGGATGGAAGGCTGAGTCAACCTTGAGCCGGTGAGATTTGAACTGCCGAACTGCAGCTAGCAGTCAGCTGAAGTAGCCTGCAGTACTGCCCTCTAACCACTGCACCACCTCAGCTCTAGACCAAGAACTAGACCAAGAATTGTGAATGTCCTGAGCTAAACATAGAAAATCATTTCAGCAATCGGGATTCTGGGATTTCCCATCTCCTCCTACCTCAATCTTCTCTGTGTAAATGCCAGTGAAGGATGTTTGGGGCTTTCTCCAGGCAAACCAGATGTTCTACCATTTTCCTGTAGCTGTGGTGGAGTGTAGTCTGGATTCCCAGGAGGAAGGGACTGCCTTCCAGAGGGCAAAGAGACAGAGAAGTTTAGATAGTTTGGTTGGGAGGAAAAGAGTTAAGATGGCTACCTCTTAGCAGTTCTCAATGTATATCTTTAGTGATGTAAGTAATTGTTTTAGTTTGGCAAGATTTCGGTTTACAGCTGAGGAACCGTAAAGAAAAATGCTTAGAAATAATTCAACATGTCTTTCTTGGTTCTTGATGTTCCTGACTATAACCCTATTATTTCCAAACATCTAACAGCTAGTATTTGATGTAGACTTCTAAGCTAGTTACCACTATTTCTGTTCTGATGTTTTTTGTCTCGGCTTTCTCTTCAGGCTCCAGTGTCCCAAATCCTGATGGAATCACGAATATTAGTGCTGGAGGCCCATGTCCAGTGGGGCATTTTTGCCCAGCTGGCACTAGAATCCCTCTGCCATGTCCGGCAGGTACTTTCTCAGACAGGTATGTCTCTTAAGAACATATGGACTGTGATTACTTTGTCCTCTTGAGAAGGAAGTGCCTCCAGAAGTTGTGGGTGATCCAACACTGGAGGTTTTTAAGAAGAGATTGAACAATCATTTATCTGAAATGGTATAGGGTTTTCCTGCTTGAGCAGGGGGGTGGACTAGAAGACCTCCAAGTCCCTTCCAACTCTGGAAGAAGAGGGAAAGGCCATACATTGTAGTTTTTGTGGATGAGCCAAGCATCATGGCTCCTCTGGATTGGCAGAGCCAGAAATACTGATTTTGCTTGGTCAACATAATATTGGTATCTCTAACCCAAGCCACCAATTATAGAGTGTCAAATAAGGTATTTGCTAGCAAATCCAAGTCTCCTGCTTGAGGAAGAGGTTGCTTCAGAAGACTTCCAAGGTCCCTTCCAACCCCATTATTCTATGTTCTATGAAATTAGCTGGGAATTCTTGTCTCCCCAGACTGTATCTTTCGCTTGAGACCAGCTGCATTGCATGCCCACCTGGGTATTACTGCTCCTCTATTGGCCTCTCGGCGCCCTCCGGACCCTGCTTGGCTGGCTACTACTGCCTACCTGGAGCCACTACACCTTCCCCAGCAGGTGAGAGGGCCAGCGGACGTCCTGCTGCATGTTCTGTCAAGCAGGGTGCAAATCCGTCTCTTCTCTGTGTGAAGCCCCCATCAGATCCCATTCTCCTTTCCTTCCAACCCAAAATCAGCTGTGTGGGTGTTAAGCTAACTTCATTCACATTCCGATCCTGCCCAATCTGGTCTTAATAGATTAATCAGATGAATTGATTAAAACTGCTTTGTTTACTAATGAGGCATCCCAATTAATCAGGACGTGGTGATGGGTGAGTAGTTGCTGGCACATGCATATAAGCATGCCTGTGTTGGGTTACCTTTAATGTAGGTTATTCTCTCTTCCTTTGTGGCAGGTACAGGCATAAACTAAATATTAACTGGGTATCACAGTGCAATCCTGCTGAATGGTACAGTGGCCTAGAGGTGGAGCTCTCGCCTCACAATCAGGAGGCTGTGAGTTCGATCCTAGGTAGAGGCAGATATTTCTCTCTCTGGGCACAAGGAGAATATATCTGCTGAACAAAACTCCGCATTGGTGACAGGAAGGGCATCCGGCCATTAAAACACTCTGCTAGCTCCATTCAGTTGCCCAGACTCCACCCCGCAAGGGATTATGGGGTCATTAAAAGATGATGATGATGACAGTGCAATCCTGCCCATATTTGCTTAAGAATATATCCTGATAGGGTTTGTTCCTACCAAAAGACCTGTGTAAGACTGCAATCTTGGCAGTCTGCAAATGTAGGTAGATTTGCTCCACTGATTACTCATCAAATTGGCTTAGTTTAAAATAATTTAAACTGGAGAGGGGGAGGGGCACTACCTCGTCTTGCTGGAGGAAAATAATAGAAAAAAGAAGCTAATATAAAATGGCTCTGGCAAACCACTGTCCCAAATTGCAATATTCCAAATCTTTTCTTCCCGAGTGAAGTGAAAACTAAATTGGGTAAGAATTTGAGGATGGAGATTAATACCCTGTTTTCCCCCAAAATAAGACATCCCCTGATAATAAGCCCAATCGGGCTTTTGAGTGCATGGCAATAAGGCCAAGCGCTTATTTCAGGGTTCAAAAAAATATAAGACAGGGTCATATTTTCGGAGAAACACGGTACATGAGTGCTGATTTTTGTTTTCAAGCTTCTCTCTTCCTCCCTGCCACTCCTTGTAGATTTTCCCATTCTTTCTTTCTTGTAGGATTTCCAGAACAGGGAGGAGTTTGTCCTGTGGGTCACTATTGTCCAGAGGGAACCAACCACCCTCTTCCCTGCCTTGCAGGAACTTACAATAATCTCACCACACAGTCTGTTTGCTCCTTTTGTCCAGCGGGTTACTACTGCCCTGAAAACACCACCAGCTATGATGGTTTCCCATGTCCTCCCGGCTTTTATTGTCCTGAAGGTAAGCTCAAAGCTGAAGTCCTTAAAAAAAAAAAACTGCAGCTCTCACTTGGCTAAAAGATTGGGTAAAGTTGAATAACAGAAGACTATTAATATAGAAGGGCATGACCTGCAATTAGGCTGGCACGCCTTTCTTTGGTATGGCAGCAATATGGCGCACAAATATTTCCAGAGGCATTATGTGAGGAACGCGTTGCTTAACATTTGGGAAAAAATTAAACTACAACACTATAGGGAAATACCAGTCTGGCTCTCGCCAATGGAGGCAATCATATATCTAAATCTTATAAATTGGGGAAAAATGGTATGTTACAAGGATATTTTAGATGAATGGGGTGATCTTAAATCTAGACAACAATTGCAGAAGCAGGGGTTGGACTTATCTTGGTGGCCGTATTTGCAGATCCAATCAAGGCACGAAAAAGAGGTTAAATTATGGGGCATAAATAAAGAACAAACAGCATTGGACAAAATTTTAATGGGGACGGACGAAAAATTGATTTAAAAATATATATAATTATTTACTGAACTATAAAATGGAGGAAGAGATAGTTAAAGAAACAATGATTGCCTGGGCAAAGAATTTCGGATACAACATAGAATTAGAAAAATGGTTAAAAATTTGGGAGAGAAACGACAAACTGATGATGGCCGCGGCCTATAAAGAAAACCTTTACAAAATGTTTTATAGGTGGCATTTGCCGCCAGCAAGATTGGCCAAAATGTATAAGAACTCCTCCCCCAATTGTTGGAAATGTAACCAGACTCCAGGAACATACTATCACATGTGGTGGACATGTAAGAAAGCAAGAAGTTACTGGGAGAAAATTCATAAATGGTTAGAAACGATAACTGAGCAACATATTGAGTTCAAACCAGAAACATGCCTTTTAGGTATATTGTCGGAAAGTTATGATAAAGCAACCACTTACTTAGTGTTACATATATTGACGGCAGCTAGAATTACATATGCTAAATATTGGAAAAATGTGAACACTCCATCGGATGATGACATAATTAGGAAAATTTGGGATTGTGCAGAAATGGACAGATTAACTTTAAAAATTAAAGATAAAGAAGACTCGAAATATTACAGGACATGGAATAAATTTTATGAATAGATAGAGACAAGAGGTAGAAATGAGAGGGAAGTTTATGAATGTAAGTACAACAAAGATGTATAAAAATATGGATATAAATATGGAAAAATTTGTAAATAAGTTAATGTAAGTAGAAACTTAGTTGAAGTTTTTTTTATTGTCTTTTCTTTTTTTCTTTTTTTGGTTGTATTGCTGTAATTACTGTTAACATAGGACAGTACAGTTATTAGCTTGTATGTTAAGATTTACCATTGATCTCTCTCTGGCTCTGCTTTATTTGCATTGTTATCCTGACATGGCACTGTCTTTTCAATAAAAGAAATTTAAAAAAAACCACACATTTTTGTGATGAACTGGAAACAAATTCCCAGTGGTCCATTTGAGAAATCTGATTTCAAAAGGGAAATAAATACAGGGGCAACATTTCAGAATTTCAATATCTATCCAGATACAGGAGTGCCATCTGCTGACAGTTAGGCGCAGATGTGCAAAGCATCAGAAAGAATCACATAACATAACATAACAAACATAACATAACATAACATAACATAACATAACATAACATAACATAACATAACATAACATAACATAACATAACATAACATAACATAACATAACATAACATAACATAACATAACATAACAGATGCAATGATCATTAGTAAAATACTGGAATGCGCTGAGATGGATAAGTTGACAATGGAATTGAACGAGAGAGATGAATCAGAGTATTATCAGGTCTGGAGTAGATGGTACACCTGGTTAGAGAATAGAAAGACGATTACAAAATAAGGATTAGATAACAATATATGAGTATTTTTGCATATGTGTGTAAGAAGTAATATAATTTATAATTGATTACAATGAGTTAATAACATAGTAGAATGTATTAAAAACTAGAACTTAGACAATTTATGGATATTAGTGATACCAGTACGAAGTCGCTGTAATGAGGAAAATTGTTTGTTTTATGTGTTTTTGTGTTTTGTGTTTTTTAACGTTGAAAATGTTCAATAAAAACTATTTTTTTTAAAAAGAAAGAAAGAAAGAAGCACATAACATAAGCAGTAGGTTTCATGACCTGCATTTGAAGGGCCTGTAAGGTCTCCTCCAGAGGTGGGATTCAGCCGGTTCGGACCGGTTCGGGCGAACCGGTAGTAGCGACCTGCGTGTTGTGGCTTGCCCGAGTCCCGCACAGCCGCCCATGGATCCAGAGGACCAAGAGCTGACTGTGGCGTGGCAATATCATCCTGTGCATCTGGCACCTGGGTCAGATACCGAGGGGGACTCAGTGCCAGAGGATGACAGCCAACCAGGGCCTTCTGCACCTCCTCAGTTGGAGCTGAGTGACTCAGGAGAAGAGGAGGAGCCTCTGCTTGATGCTAGGGCATGCAGGGCAGCTAGCAGGCAGGAGCGGCTCTGTAGAAGGAGGTCTCCTCGCGAGTAAATCGGCAGGCTGAGTGGGAGCCTCTGCTTGATGCTAGGGCACGCAGGGCAGCTAGCAGGCAGGAGTGGCTCTGCAGAAGGAGGTCTCCTTGCGTGTAAATCTGCAGGCTGATTGGCCACGCCCTAAGGCTATTTAAGGCTTCAGCATGCTGAAGCCGATGCTGGAAACAACTTGTTGCATTTTCTCTGACCACATCTTGCTGCTCTTGGGCTTTCTACGGCTTTGATTTCTGGACTTTCAGTTGCTGAACTAATTCATTCCGGGCTTTTTGCCAACTTCTGTGAGTTACTGATAACGGAGGAACTAATTGCCTGTTTACTTTGGGGGTTTGAATTCTGGCCAACTTTATACCGGACTTTTGGCACGACGGACTTTATCGTTATTTAAGGACTTTAAAATCTAGCTACTAAGAATCCTTTATTAGTAGTAAAAGGATATTATTTGACAAACAGTGTGTGTTCGTCATTTCGTAGGGCTTGCCGTGCTAGGACACAACACTGCGGGTGGGTGGGCCTGCCCACCCGCCCTGGTGATATGCCGTCCTATTTAGGCACGTTTTGAAGTCGTGCTCATGCGTGCGAGCTGCACGCGTGAGCAAAGCGCATGCACGGAAGACCGCGTGCATGTGTGGAAGACAGCATGCGCGACCGAAGCGAGTGTGCGGGCGTGCTCACATTTGCGAACCGGTAGGGAAAGTAAGTGAATACCAGCCCTGGTCTCCTCACTTGATGAAAGATGTGGTTGGTACTCTTTGTTATCGGCCTCATCCCTGCTTCAAGGAGGAACACTGACAGGACGGTGCAAGAGATGGGTGAACAACTCATGGTCTGTGGCAGTAGATGACCTTAAGAGAAGAAGCACCAAAACAGGTCAACTGAATTGAAGCAGTGCAGTTTCAGCTGTTAGGGGGAATGGAAAGTTTTAAGGATGGAGAAGGGGGTGGTATGACTCCTAGAGAGACCTCTTGTTTCTGTTCTCTTCTAAATTCCCCCTACACAGAGAACCAACAATATTATATCATCAGAGACTTCATGGATTCCTTCTAAGAGGCTGGGGGCTTCAATTCTAGAATCCACAAGCATTCCCATTCCTGAAATAGAATTTCCTTCATTTATATCTAAAATCTTCAAGAAGAAGTTGGGAAGTTGGGAAGAGCAGCAAGAGATGGATGGATGGGTGGGTGGGTGGGTGGGTGGGTGGATGGAGGAATGTATGTATGTATGTATGTATGTATGTAGGTATGTATGTATGTATGTAGGTATG
>QLTV01020727.1:661568-680123 GCA_003457575.1 Thermophis baileyi
CAGACAGACAGACAGACAGACAGACAGACAGACAGACAGACAGACAGATAGATATAGATGAGAGAGAGAATAGAGAGAGATAGAGAGAGAGATGATTGATAGATAGATAGATAGATAGATAGATAGATAGATAGATAGATAGATAGATAGATAGATAGATAGATGATAGAAGATGATAGAAGATGATAGAAGATTGATAGATGATAGAAGCAGTGTCATGTGAAGGTAAATTTGGTTACATAATGTGTCTTCATCCATAGCCTATTAGACTCGAGAAATGCAATACAGCTAGTATATTTCACATGAACGTTCATCACCAATTAAAAAATTTCGTTGTTGATCACACATTGGAGATCTGCATGCAACACCTATATCTCCATAATCCATATCCATTCCAGGATGTTTACTCAAGATAAATCCACATGGTTGCATGTATGGTGCATACATCTATAAAAACAATGAAGATATTGACATAAAGATATTAACAGATGTCTATTTAGATAGTTCCACGATTTTCTTCTAGGTTTTTACTGCCCAGAAGGAACAGGCTTAGACTGGACGCCTTGCCCTCCAGGGACCTACAACCCTGTCCACGGAAGAAGAAGCTTGGTTGAATGCCAAGTTTGTGATGGTGGAAAGTTCTGCCTATATCAGAATGCAACAGAGGTCACAGGAGAATGCTGGGAAGGATTTTACTGCACTCAAGGCTCAGATCGTCCCAACCCTAATGCCCAACTCAATGGTAGTCTTGCTCTTGTTTGGAAGCCTTTTGTATTGGTTCCCCCCTAAGTGGTTGTACTGTTCTTGTTCAATCTAGTTGGGTTGTGGCTTCATATGGAGTATTAGCTTTGCCACTGCTGCTGTCCTTTGCTCCAGTCTTCCCATTTAATGAAAAGTTTATTGCCATCGTTGACCAAAAATATCTTCCCATTAAAGGCATACCAATACTCATGACTTCACCGGATAAAACTAATCTCAGATCTGATCCCATTCAATTGCAGACAATGTGGCCTTGTTACCCCACTAAGCATCTTCCTTAGACAAAACAAGTGTTCTGACCTAGGCTTCCTGATTAAATAACACGGCACAAATGGCGTCTCACAAACCTCTTTTATTTGTAACGGCTGCTAATTATCTTCATTAGCAGTCGTCATAAGTCCAAACAAAGTAAGCAAGTCCGACTAAAATCTTTCAAGGAAAGACAGATAAAAGTCCTAACAAAGTAAAAACAAGTCCGACTAAAGTCTTTCGGGGAAAGGCAGATAACACACATGAATCTTGCTCTTCTTTGGCAAACTGCCAAAGACCAATTTGCAGGAAAAACTTGGCAAGTTCAAACAGGAACAAAAACTGAATCCGAGTTGCAATGACGAGAACGAGAGATGAACTGAGTTGCTTCCTGCAACGAACCCTTTCGTGTTCTCCACTTATATAGCCTATGGGAAGGGCCAATTATCCCCAAGCCTTACTCCCGAGTAGTCCTTCTCCTCTGTAACTGTTCCTGCCTTGTGGCAGCTCTGCGCAGGCTCCGAGTAGTCCTTCTCCTCTGTAATTGTTCTTGCCTTCTGGTAGCTCTGCACCTACATGCATTGAGAACAGGCTCCTCCTGTTCCTCTGCCTCGCTCATGTCAGTCTCTGGAGGTTCTGAAGGTGGGACAGACCTTCCCAATGGCCCTGGCTGGATCCCTGCCTCTGGCACCGAGTCTTCTCCAGACTCCAGGCTGGCCCAGGTTCCTCCCCAGCCTCCTCGCTGTCCGACTCTGCTGCCAGCTCCACAGGCCGCTGGCGGACCACAGCAACAAGGTGGAAAACAAGCCCCATAGCCTTTACCTCTTGGTCATTACTGTTGACTTGAATGGCTCTTTATTCCTTTGCTCTACAGTACATCAGGGGTGTCAAACTCACTTCGTCACGGTGGTGTCACGTGACGTATTGGGACTTTTTCCCCCCTCGCTAAACTGGCCGTGGGCATGGCCAGCGCATGACACATCTGGCCCATGGGTCGGGAGTTTGACAGCCCTTCTCTACATCATCAACCAAAGTGATGGCCCTCATTTAAATCATGTATAAATAAGATTTCTCAGTTGCTGAATACCATTAGAAATAAGGTGAAACCAGGTTCCTCAGGAACAAGAGCCCGTACAAAGACATCTGGCTATGCTCATCTTATTTAAAAAAAAGTGAAGACATAAGAAGGAAAGCTTAGAAGTCCAAATGTTGAGGGTTGAATTAGAAAATCAAAGCAAGGAAGACATTGTTTGCAATAAAGTTTTTCTCTGCCCTTTCCCCTCTCTCTTTTCCATCACAGTTCAGGCTGGCCCATGCCCTTCTGGCTATTACTGTCCAAGGGGTACCATTATTCCCAATCCTTGTCCGGTGGGAACGTTTGCTGCTGGATCAAGGTTAGATTCAGAGGTAAGGCCAATGCAAGAAGATCATTGTTCTTTCTTAAGTAGATGATTTAACCTTGTTCTCTAAGGAACAGAACTTTCAAAGTTTTTTTTTCTCCTTCAAGACTGTAACTATGCATCACAAGGAAGAGAATACTTGAAGCTCAGGGTTGAAGTGTGGGGTCCTTGGTGCTCTCTGAGGTTGGCTGGTTTCCTGTAGACATTTCATTATCCAACTAAATAACATCATCAGTGCTAGAAGGGAGTGGGGTTTGCTCTCTGTTTATTTACTAATGGCTTACCGTGTCAGTGTTGGTGTAAAATAAATGTTCTTGATGGTTCCTTCATTAGGCTGTGGTTTACTGAGTTGGTAGTTCCTTGATTGAGGTATTGTTTACTACTTGGTGTTAATAGCAATAGCAATAGCACTTAGACTTATATACCGCTTCATAGTGCTTTACAGCCCTCTCTAAGCGGTTTACAGAGTCAGCATATTGCCCCCAACAATCTGGGTCCTCATTTTACCCACCTCAGAAGGATGGAAGGCTGAGTCAACCTTGAGCCCGTGAGATTTGAACCGCCAAACTGCAGCTAGCAGTCAGCTGAAGTAGCCTGCAGTGCTGCACTCTAACCACTGTGCCACCTCGGCTCTAATCTCTGCTTATCTATCTGATTGCTGGCCAGGAGGTCTTTTATCTTTCCAACTGTCTCTTTTGAATGGGATGTAGATGTAGGTAAATATTGTTTCTCTCTATATACCATGTTTATGGTTGATTCAGAGAAGAATCTCAATCCTAATTTGTTATTTCCATATATTATTTTTATATGTGCTCTATATTTCTGTCGCAAAACACACAGAGGCAGATAAACCACCCATCTAAGTAAACAAGAACAAAAATCGTACAATGTCAAAGCCCATATCAAAATGCATAAAGAAGAATTAATTTCCATTATTCTTGTTTTCGTTGTATCTGCGTTCAGCCAAAGACCATTGTAAGACAACAAGAGGGGACAAACAATCAGCGCAACTCGTACAACTCAAACTTTTTAATTTCCTAAAAACAGACGGAGAGGTTTTCTTAGAGAATGGGGAGACAATGCAGTCTTAAAGTAAGGAGAATTACAGCTTTGGAAAATTGAGCTTTTAGTGTGCTTTCAAAAGTACTGTAATACATGCTGTAGTTTCAAAGGTACACAGGGAAGGTCATCTCCTTTGTGTTTAAAAATCAGATATTTCTAACTGAAGAGACATCTTTGAACAGGGTTTTCCCTCCCACGAACATTCTGAATTTCAGTGGGAAATCACCCTGAAAAATGTCCTTACTCTGTGACAGGTCGAGTGTTCCCCTTGTCTGCCAGGCCACTTCTGCAACGCTCCTGGGTTGGCAGCCCCAACGGGACCATGTCAAGAAGGGTTCTTCTGTATCTTGGGCTCAATGCTCCCCAACCCACTGACCACAAGCCAGAGTGGAGGTCCTTGTCCTCAAGGTATATTTATTTATTAGATGTTTATCCCACCTTTATTATTTTTATAAATAACTCAAGGCAGAAAGCATACATAATGCTGCTTCCTCCTATTTTCCTCATAACAACCACCCTGTGAGGTGGGTTGGGCTGAGAGTAAGTGAGTGGCCCAAAGTCACCCAGCCAGTTTTCATGCCTAAGGTGAGACTACAACTCACCATCTCCTGGTGATTGGCCCAAAGTCACCCAAGCCACCTTTTGTGGCTAAAATGGGACTAGAACTCTTCTAGCGATTGGCCCAAAGTTATCCAGTCAGCTTTCATGCCTAATGTGGGACTAGAACTCACAGTCAACTGGTTTCTAAGCCAACACCTTAACCACTACACCAAATTGGCTCTGCATTTTTGCATATGTCTTGATGTGTTACACGTGTGTGTGTGTGTGTGTGTGTGTGTGTGTGTGTGTGTGAGAGAGAGAGAGAGAGAGAGAGAGAGAGAGAGAGAGAGAGAGAGAGAGAGAGAGAGAGAGAGAGTTTTCTTACCCTTTGAGTCTTTGACAAGCTTCAATTTGGACTGAAATGGCCTTTTGTTATCTATTGATGAGAGGTTCTGCAGAACTTCTGTTTTTAGCATTCAGCCATTTAGCCACAACTTTTTTCTTTCTTTCTAAAAGAATATGGTTATTCCAACACACATAGAAGGATGATTGGGAAGGGAAACTAAACTGGAGTTTCTCAAAACTTGGAGAACCTCTCCCCATTCAATCAGTACTGAGTTCCCTGGAGATTTCTCAGTGACTTTATAATTCAGGTCTTCGCTTGTTGATACTTCTGGCATCAATTTTTCAGGAGCTTTGGCCCCATGAAAGCATCTCCCAGACATTCCTTAGCTTAGAGGCTCCACCTGGTTGCGTCTCTTCATCATTCACTGCTTTCTTCTGCCCCTGAAACAAAGGGTTAAGCCCAGTGGTGAAATCCAATTTTTTTTACTACCGGTTCTGTGGGCGTGGCTTGGTGGGCGTGGTGTGGCTTGGTGGGTGTGTCTGGGTGGGCATGGCAGGGGAAGGATACTGCAAAATCTCCATTTCCTCCCCGCTCCAGGGGAAGGATACTGCAAAATCCCCATTTCCTCCCCACTCCAGGGGAAGGATACTGCAAAATCCCCATTTCCTCCCCACTCCTGGGGCAGCATACTGCAAAATCTCCATTCCCTCCCCACTCCAGGGGAAGGATACTGCAAAATCCCCATTTTCTCCCCACTCCTGGGGGAAGGATGTTGCAAAATCTCCATTCCCACCCCACTCTGGGGCCACCCAGAGGTGGTATTTGCGGGTTCTCCAACCTCCTCAAAATTCCCACTACCGGTTCTCCGAAATACTCAAAATTTCCGGCACCGGTTCTCCAGAACCTGTCAGAACCTGCTGGATTTCACCCCTGGTTAAGCCTTTCCATTCACTTTATAAAGGAGAAGACATCCTTATTCCACACCAGATTCCATTTTGGGGGTGTTTTTGTGTCTGTGTGTGTGTTTTAAAAGAGGAAAGCAGCAAACAGGAGGACGTATATTTCCTACTTTGGTACAACGCCTGCCATTATTTAATGATTACTATAACTCTATGAGTGATAGAGTTTGATCTTCAGATAATGATCTATTTGCCCAGCAAAAATCTGGGTCAGATCTCAGTAGGTTAGCATGTCCTCAGAAGGCAAAGATTCAATCCTTAGCATCTCCAGGTAGGACTATAAGAAAATTCCTATCTTAAATTAGGTGGAACAAAACCCAATACAAACCTCCTGAAACAAGTGAATCGATGGGATATTTTTTAAAAAAAATGGTATGTGCAGGTGTGCATTTCCTTACCGGTTGCATTTTTCTCTTCCAAAGAATGAAACCGAGAAGAAAAATACAGTGTTTTCTCAGATGCTTTTGTGCCTCTTCTCTCCAGGTCTTTAGATTAATGCTCTGCAGCACAATTTCCTCTTTTCTTAGAAAAGAGTCTGTGGCATCTTTCTCTTTGTCTTGACCCAAAAGAACCACAGACCTTCATTATTTCCAGAAGCCTTTTTTTTTTTCATAATTGCTCTAAGAGAGAGAACTTCTTTGTGCTAGCCTTTAATCTTGCCTGGGCTACAAGGGGACCCTGCTGCTTTCAATACTTTGCCAATTTCTCTTCCAGGGTATTTTTGCCCTCAAGGCACAGCTAATCCACTGCCTTGCCCAGCGGGGTCCTTTAACGATTTGGAGAAGCAAGCCAGCTGCCTTCCCTGCCCTGATGGGTGAGCAGACAAGGAGAATCATGACATCTGGTGCAAAAGAAGAACATTTTCAACAGCGGTGGCCCATTGAATGGGATGGATAAGAGAAAATGTTTGCTTTTGCTAAGGGCAACCAAGGGAGAAGGGATATTGGTGACATCCCATTGGGATTATGTATGACTAAGTGTGTCCTCTTCATTTCAGCCTTTGGGCAGCCTTAACTGATTGGTAGTTCCTCATTTTCCTGTCCTCAATAGAGATTTTCATGCTGAAGTGGGAAATGAATCAAAAGACCACTGTGTAATCCATTGCAGGCAAATAAGTGTGTGTGTGTGTGTGTGTGTGTGTGTGTGTGTGTGTGTGTGTGTGTGTGTGTGTGTGTGTGTATGTAGATAGATAGATAGATAGATAGATAGATAGATAGATAGATAGATAGATAGATAGATAGATAGATAGATAGATAGATAGATAGATAGAGATAGAGATAGAGATAGAGATAGAGATAGAGAGATAGAGAGATAGAGAGATAGAGAGATAGGGAGATAGAGAGATAGAGAGATAGAGGATATAGATACAGCATTTTTAGGGGACAATTTAAATGGGGGAAAAGGATGAAAATTAATTTTGTCTGCATCTCACAGAAACTGCTTTTTCTCTGGACAAAACAAGAGCTACTTTGGTCTAGTGGTTAAGGCACTAGGCTAGAAACTGGCAGATGGTGAGTTCCAGTCCTGCCTCAGGTATGAAAATGGCTGGGTGACTTTGGGCCAATCAACCGGAGACAGTGAGTTCTTGCTGTGCCTTAGGCACGAAAGCCAGCTGGGTGATTTTGGGTCACTCACCAGGAGATGGTGAGTTCTAGTCCTGCCTTAGGCATGAAAGCCAGCTGGGTGATTTGGGGGCTAATCATCAGGAAATGGTGAGTTCTAGTCCTGCCTTAGACATGAAAGCCAGCTGGGTGATTTGGGGGCTAATCATCAGGAGAAGGTGAGTTCTAGTCCTGCCTTAGGCATGAAAGCCAGCTGGGTGATTTGGGGGCTAATCATCAGGAGACGGTGAGTTCTAGTCCTGCCTTAAGCATGAAAGCCAGCTGGGTGGTTTTGGGCCAGTCACTCTCTCTCAACTCAGCTCACCTAACAGGGTTCTTGTTGTGGGGAAAATAGGAGGAAGAAGGAGTATTAGATACTCCACCTTAAGTAGTTTATAAAAATAATAGAGGTGGGATATAAAATAAATAAAGAAAAGCAATAGCATATTAATCTTCTCCTTTTCCCACCCATCCTTCCAAGCTTCTTCCCTGAATTCCCCATCAAATGAGGCTTTAGAGGTGGCTTTTAAAGAGCATCTCCCCATTTGGAAGAGAATCATTCCCAGAACTCTTAACTTAGCATCCAGAAGATCAAGTCTATTTTCTTGAAATCTTTGAATCTCGTGACCTCTAGTGCCTTTGAGCTCTCCTCTGCAAAGATTTTGCTGCCAGTGCTTTTATATTGATATGCATTGCTCGTGGTTTTTTTTCCCCTGCTAGTTCTCTTCTTTTATGACTTTCAATGTTTCTGTAAACCATTTTGGTTAAACAGGAATATATTAATCCTGTTTCAAAATAAATCACCCTTGGGCCTTCTTATTTATTGAGTTTGGCTGCGTTAAGAAATAGTGAAATGTTTGCCCCAGGAATTCAATATCTTTCTTCCTTTTTATGCTTTCTTTCTTTCTTTCTTTCTTTTTTTTTTTTTTGAAGGTACTTTTGTCTTCAAAATTCCTCCTCCTTGGTCAATAGCAAATGTCCAGTTGGGCATTACTGTCCTCTTGGCACAAGGTCCAAAAATCAGTTTCCATGTCCTCAAGGGACTTACAACCCCAACGTAGGAATCAGTAATCTCTCTCTGTGCCTACTATGTACACCAGGTGGGTATTTTCAAACCATCCAATCACTGACAATTTGTTGAATGCTTTTTTCCCCCTAGAAGTCTAGGAAAGAAGAGGAAAGTCAAGAGATTCAACCAGTGGTGAAATCCAATTTTTTTTACTACCAGTTCTGTGGGCGTGGCTTGGTGGGTGTAGTGTGGCTTGGTGGGCGTGGCTTGGTGGGCATGGCAGGAGAAGGATACTGCAAAATCCCCATTCCCACCCCACTCCAGGGGAAGGATATTGCAAAATCTCCATTCCCTCCCCACTCTGGGGCCAGCCAGAGGTGGTATTTGCCAGTTCTCCAAACTACTCAAAATTTCCGCTACCGGTTCTCCGAACTACTCAAAATTTCTGCTACCAGTTCTCCAGAACCTGTCGGAACCTGCTGGAATCCACCTCTGGATTCAACGAGTGTTGTCGTTTTTTCTAGAGCAGAAGCAATTATGGGTTTTATTAAAACAAAACCACCTTATTCTCCTAAATTGTCCGGTGTGAAAAATCAGGACCACTGTGTTAGGTTCCATTTAAGCTGATTTATTGCTCATGCCTACACACAAGAATCTAGTCAACTAGTAGGCTGAAATGGCAAAATTGACTATTTTGATTAAAGAAAAGAACAGAAGTACTTTTGTTTCCACATGGAGACAGCTTCTGAACTTTGTGTTTGAAGAGGAAAAGAATGAAACTTTGATTTGGGGTTTTATCAATTAGATTGATAGATCTTTATAGAAATGGCTTGTTTATATTATTATGAAAAAACAAAAAGTTGTGATTTGATGTTAATGCCTTATTTTACTGCAACAGAGAGAGTTGGAAGTCAACGTTTCTTTTTCTTTTTCTTATCCTCCCTCACTTCTCTTCCCTTTCTTCCTCCCCACTGGTCTCCTATTTACTTCTGTATTTTGTATCTTATTTTAACTTCTAACTCAATAAAAATGTTAAAGCATAAAAACAGAATCTAGTCAACTAACAGTCAGCACTAAATTGGTGCTAGATAAGAATTAACACAATTCAAGATGGGCTGGACTCGGATCGCTTGTGGAAACGTAACGACTTCAGGCTAGTTCCTCTCTTGATTCCACCTCTGTTCCTTCTTCTTCTACATAAATGTTTTAAGAGTGAAAATGGAGCTTTCAATATTTTGCCATTATTTTTGATTAATTGGCTAACAGCAGAGAATAAGGAAAACAATAACAGAATAACAGCGTTAGAAGGGACCTTGGGGGTCTTTTAGTCTAACCCCCTGCTCAAGCAGCAGACCCTATACCTGTGATGGCGAACCTATGGCATGCGTGCCACAGGTGGCACGCGGAGCCATATCTGAGGGCACGCGAGGCGCTGCCCTATGTCAGCTCCAGTGCGCATGCACGCACTGGCCAGCTGATTTTCGGCCTTGGGAAAGGCCGTTTTCGCCCTCCCCAGGCTTCAGGAGGCTTCCCTGAAACCTCCAGAGTGCGAAAAACGGCCTAAAGGGCAAACTGGAAGTTCAGAAAAATGGACTTCCGGTTTGCCTGTTGGGCCATTTTTCGCACTCCAGAGGCTTCAGGGAAGCCTGAGGGTGAAAAATGGCCCAATGGGGGGGGGGCTGCATGCGCGGGGATGTGCGCATGCACAGTGTGGCACGCGTGGTGTGGGGTTGTGTGCTAGTGCACACGCACACTCCCATTTTTGGCACGCAAGAAGAAAAAGGTTCGCCATTACTGCCTCATTTATAATCAAGCAGGTGCCTCAGACTGGGTGAATGGAGATGCTCTGTTACACACCCAAAAAATTGACCTTTGTGAAAACATTTAGTTTTTCCTGTATTTCTAGGAATAGCTTTGAAAGAGCTTTTAGGAATCATGTCTCAGTAGGTCTTCTAATGCTATAATTCATTCCAACGGACATTCTTAAAGAAGTGTTGGGTGCAATTTAAGCAATAAGAAATTGTTCAGACCAGGTTTAGCTTCTCTGAACAAATCTGAAATGGTAATCCATTGGAGCAAGGTTTTTTTGATCTTCCTTCTCTACTGAACGTTGGAAACTAATCAAGGAGAGAAGCAACCTAGAACTAAGGAGAAATTTCCTGACAGTTAGAGTCAGTGGAATGACCTGCCTCCAGAAGTTGTGGGTGCTCCGATGCTAGAGGTTTTAAAGAAAAGACTGGACAACCATTTGTCTGAAATGGTATTGGATTTCCTGCTTGAGCAGAAGATACTAGACATCCAAGGTCCCTTCCAACTCTATTATTCTGTTATTCTGGGTTGCAAGTACTCTTTTCTATGCCATATACTTCCTTTCTTTTTAATGCAATGTTGAATAATTCCACTTCCTCTCTTTCAGGTCATTATTGTGGCTTCCCAGGTCAGGCCCAGGTCACCGGCCCTTGTTCAGCAGGCTATTACTGCCTGGCAGGTGCTTCTATCCCAACCCCAATGAAAGATCTGCTCGGGAATATATGTCCCAGAGGTCATTACTGTCCAAAAGGGTCTGCCACCCCCCAACCCTGCCCCCTTGGGTTCTACAGCAACTCTACAGGAAATACCAAGTTGGAAGACTGCCTTTTGTGTCATGCAGGTAAACAAAGGAGAAGTCAGGAATGTAAATCTTAATGTACTGATGGGATGTCATCAGAGAATGCAGGAAGTTTGAAGGCTGTTTCAAGTTCCGTAGATGCTACTGGATGGCACAGGAAAATACAGAAAATGGCCCCTCTCTGCTAATCATTACAGGTAGTCCTCAACTTACGATCACAACTGAGCCCAAAATTTCTGTTGTTAAGTGAGAAATTTGTTAAGTGAGTATTGCCCCATTTTACGACTTTTCTTGCCATATTTGTTAAGTGAATCACTTGGGTGGTGCACCTAGAGGTGGAGCTCTCGCCTCACAATCAGGAGGCTGTAAGTTCAATCCTAGGTAGAGGCAGAAATTTCTCTCTCTGGGCACACTGAGAATATATCTGCTGAATAACACTCCACATTGGCAACAGGAAGGGCATCCGGCCAGTAAACATTCAGCTCCATTCAGTTGCCCAGACTCCACCCCGCAAGGGATTTTGGGGTTGTTAAAAGAGGATGATGATTTGTTAAGTGAATCACTGCAGTTGTTATATTAGTAACACGGTTGTTAGATGAATCTGGCTTCCCTATTGACTTTGCTTGTCAGAAGGTCAGAAAAGGCTATCCCATGACTGCAGGACACTGCAACGGTCATAAATGTGAGTCAGTTGTCAAGCATCTGAATGTTAATCACATGACCATGGGGATGCTACAACGGTCCTAAGTGTGAAAAACGGTCATAAGTCACTTTTTTCAGTGCCGTTGTAACTTTGAAAGGTCACTAAATGAACTGTTGTAAGTCGAGGACTTCACCCCCTTATTTTTTTTTTTTTTTTTTATTTTATTATTATTATTATTATTATTATTATTATTATTATTATTATCATTATCATTATCATCATCAACATCATCATCAACATCAACATCAACATCAACAACATCAACATCAACATCAACATCAACATCAACAACAACATCAACATCAACATCAACATCACCATCACCATCACCATCTTAGTCATTGTCTATCCACTGCAGGATGAAGGCCTCTTCCATATCTTTCCAACCAATGTAGTTCTGAGCTTTCTTTTGCCAATTGGGCCTGCAATACTTGCTGATGTCATCGGGCATGGTAGACTATATATATTTTACAGCCTACATCAGGTGGTCTCTTAGGAATCAGTCTTGATGAAGTCCTATCTTGGTCTTCGGTTTTTAAGAGCTCATTTCCTTTTGCCCTTTAATTCCCATCAGCCACCAATCTTGAAAACACTCCTGAATTTCTGCTTCTTTGCAGGATATTTCTGTGATGGAACAGGGCTTGTATCTCCTGCTGGTCTTTGTGACTCGGGATTTTATTGCAGCGGCGGAGCTGTTTCTCCAAGACCTGATCTGGTTAGTGGTGCTGATGCAGTGAAGTAGTCTGTCATCTGGAAATGATCTATGCTCGACAGACAGTCCTGAAAGTAGGAGGCTCTCTTTTAAAAGACTTCCCCTGAAGATTTTAATATCTAGATCAGGGGTCTCCAAACTTAGCAACTTGTGGACTTCAACTCCCAGAATTCCTCAGCCAGGCATGCTGACTGGGGAATTTTGGGAGTTGAAGTCCATAAATGAGTTGTTGCTGTGCCAAGTTGGCCATGGGGAGTTGGCTACAGCATGTTGGCCTAGATCCATGATGGCGAACCTATGGCACGCGTGCCACAGGTGGCACGTGGAGCCATATCTGCCGGCACATGAGCCGTTGCCCTAGCTCAGCTCCAGCGTGCATCTGCGTACAGGCCAGCTGATTTTTGGCTCATGTGGAGGCTCTGGGAGGACTTTTCCAGCCTCTGGAGGGCGTCTGGGGGGGCGGGGGAGGCCATTTTCACCCTCCCCAGGCTCCAAGAAAGCCTCTGGAGCCTGGGGAGGGCGAAAAATGGGCCTACCGGACCTACCGGAAGTCCCCACTGGAAGTCGGGAAATGGGGGCGGGGGGGTCGTGCGTGCATGTGTGTGGGGCAGGGCAGGGTGGGTGGGGTCACGCACGTGCAGGGGGGCGTGGGGGGCATTAAATTATGGGTGTGGGCATGCGCGCGATAGCGCGCGCGCTTGCTTTTGGCACCCGAGGGAAAAAAGGTTCGCCATCACTGGCCTAGATTCTTTTTCATCTACTGTAGGATCCTAACATCCAACTCAATAGCTTAAATTAAACAATCCCATGTGGCATAATTTTGCCTTTCCTCTTTGCTTCCCATTAGGGTCTTCAATGTCTTCTATCCTGACAGAATTCATTTTTATTTACAGGTCACAAGCAAAGGTGGTTGGTGCCCACCTGGCCATTATTGTGTGATGGGGAGTGATAGACCACAGTCATGCCCAGCAGGGAACTACAATCCCTTCTGGGGAATGGATCAATGTTTAGATTGTCCAGAAGGGGCTTATTGTGCTATCGGTTCTGCCAACTACACCCACTGCCCTGCTGGTGAGTTTCACCCTTCCACAACTTCCATTAAACTCCCTTTTTACAACTCTGTAATCCCTCAATTCAGGGTAGAGTCAGTGCAACAGTTTGGAGCTGAGCATTTACTGGCTGGATGCCCTTCCTGATGCCACACAGAGTTCACAGCAGATATTTTTTCTTTGACCCTAGGAGAAAGAAACATCTGCCACTCCCTAGGATTGAACTCTCAACCTTCTGAGTGGGAGGCGAGCATCTTCACCACTAAGCCACCACGCCGCTCAATTCCACAATCCTTCCATTAACTTTTAAAAATTGCAGTGATCTTCTAGTTGCATATTGACTTGAGTCTTTCTCTGAGAATTGAAGCAATGGTCTGTGAAGTTTTAGTATACTAAGGCAGTGAGGAATGAACAATACGTAGCCCACCAGATGTTGAGTTGCAACTTTACCATTGTTTACCACCGGTCACGTTGATGGGAGATGCCTGTCAACAATATTTGGAAGACTTTGTGGTATAGACGGTGACCCCTAGTTGAGCAAATAGCAAAGATCAATAGATATGTCTTGCTGCTTAAAATGTTCCCAATGCCCCAATAGATATTGGCCCTTGGGTTCATCTGAAGATTATAAGTGTGCAGTCATATTGGTTTCTGGCCAGGTTCTGGTTTCCTGGAATTCATCTTTGCCTATTTAGGGTTCAACTTGTCCCTGAACTCTCTTATTTTTGATTCTACCTCATCTGATGAATGGAGACAAAAAGAAATGCACTCTGTTTGTTCTATTGAATGCCAATCAATGGTTGTGCTTCATATGAGTTGGAGTCACACAGCTCAAGAGATATCCTTCATTTTCAAGTGCAGTGTTCTATTTTTAAGTGTAAGAAGTGACCTGTCCATGACTTTAACTCGCATTCCTTCTAAGTTTAGTTAAGACTCATTTGGAGCATTCATATTCTAATCTAATAGTGAGAGGAGAATCCTTCCTGCAATTTTCTCTTGTATTTATTATTATTCATAATTCCTGATTTCATGTTGATTTAATCTGCTCCGAATGGGCTTGTTTAGAATCAGTCTGCTAAATTAATTGGAAATAACCATCTCCTTTTCACTTTAGGTCATTACTGCCCAAAGAACACCAAGTTTCCTACCCAATTCCCATGTCCTAAAGGGACCTACAGTGAAATTTTGAGTATCAGGACGGTGGCTGAGTGCCAGCCGTGCCCCTCTGGGAAATTTTGCTCCAAGCCTGGTTTGATCAACCCAGATGGCATTTGCATGCCAGGATGGTATTGCCCACTTGGGTCAACAACAGGCAAGCCAATATCGACAGGAAATCACTCTGGTATTTAATTTTTAAAAAATTATTATCGAATAATAATATTATTAAGGGGTTGCCACAAAGAAGAGGGGGTCAACCTATTCTCCAAAGCACCTGAAGGCAGAACAAGAAGCAGTGGATGGAAACTAATCAAGGAGAGAAGCAACCTAGAACTAAGGAGAAATTTCCTGACAATTATAACAATTAATCAGTGGAACGACTTACCTTCAGAAATTGTTGGTGCTCCAACACTGGAGGTTTTTAAGAAGAGATTGGAGAACAATTGGTCTGAAATGGTATAGCGTTTGCTGCTTGAGCAGGAGTTGGACTAGAAGACCTCCAAGGTCCCTTCCAATTCTGTTATACTTTTATTCTGTTAGAGAAGGACTAGGGGTGACATGAAAGAAGTCTTCCAAGATCTAAGGGACTGCTATAAAGAAGAGGGGATCAACCTATTCCCCAAAACACCTGAAGGCAGGACAAGAAGCAGTGGATGGAAACTAATCAAGGAGAGAAACAACCTAGAACTAAGGAGAAACTTCTTAGTTAGAACAGTTAGAACAATTAATCAGTGGAACAGCTTCCCTTCAGAAGGTGTGGGTGCTCCATCACTAGAAGTTTTTAATAAGAGATTGGACAATCATTTGTCTGAAATGGTATAGGGTTTTCTGCCTGAGCAGAGGGTTGAACTAGAAGACCTCCAAGGTCTCTTCCAACTCTGTTATTTTGTTATTCTATATTCTGTTAATTTCAGAATATAGTGTGTGTGCCTTTGAATCACTATTGACTCCTGCCAACTGCTTGAACTAGTCCCTGAAGTTTTCTTGGCAAGATTTCCGAAGAGGTTTGCCATTGCCTCCTTCCTAGGCTGAAGAGTATGACTGGCCCAAAGTCACCCAGTTGCAGTGGTGAAATCCAATTTTTTGTACTACCGGTTCTGTGGGCGTGGCTTGGCTTGGTGGGCGTGGCAGGGGGAGGATACTGCAAAATCCCCATTCCCTCCCCACTCTGGAGCCAGCCAGAGGTGGTATTTGCCGGTTCTCCGAACTACTCAAAATTTCCAGTACCGGTTCTCCAGAACCTGTCAGAACCTGCTGGATTTCACCCCTGCCCAGTTGGTTTCTTGCCTCAGGCAGGACTGGATGTTAGTGTCTCCTGGGTTCCAGCCACTATACCAAACTAGCTCTCACTAATATCTTTGGGAGGGGGGATGAGATAAATTTTGCCCCCTGATCAGAAAGCAAAATTGGAATGTATTATTCCTCTGTGCCTAAAGAAGAACAGAGGAATCACCTCTGCACTGATCATATTAACTTGAAAATGCTGAAGGCAGCCATGCAGGGTACTAATTATTTAAAATTGGTTAATAAAGAATTCCACTCCCAGGCTTTTAGAAGATAATTATGTTTGCTGAATAACATGTCATCAACACCTATTGAAATTTCAGAAACTAGAGTTGAATCTCGTCAATTCTTCAGTCTGGGTTCCTTCCTTTACTTGCAAAACTAGCCAAATATATATATATATATACCGGTATTCAAATCAGAAAACAAATCAAAGGGGAGAAATTCACATTTTTGCTACGGTTAAGCAGGTCTGTTTCGGCAGCCAAATTGAAATGATTTGAGTGCAAAATGTTTCGTGTTTAGGTTGCACAAAAGGCTCATCACGTTTGCTCTGCAAAATTGAGACATACTTTTTTTTTCCTATTCCAGAAGCAGACTTAATTCGAAGGTGTCAAGCAGGGTCATTCTGTCCAGAAGCTTCTTCCGTTCCCATTCTTTGTAGTCCAGGTAAATGTATTGCTCGCTTTCACCAACAAACTCTTGGCATTCATATCTGGATGTCCAAGTTCCTTTCTCTAGACTGGAAGAAACCGAGTAGATCAGAGGTGGGTTCCTCCCAGTTCGGACCGGTTCACCCGAACCAGTAGCGACCCGCTGGTGATGTCACGATGACATCACAGATCCGGTTCGGTCGGTGCCGGTCCGTGGGCTCTGCCATCTTTTTTTGAATTTTTTTTTGAATTTTTTTTTTATTTTTAATTTTTTGAATTTTTCCGGGTTTTTTTCTTCTGCGCATGCGCAGAAGCCAAGTTTCCGGCACTGCTCATGCATCGCCATCTTGTTTTTGGCTTTTTTGGGGGGGTTATTGGAACCATGCGGCACGGGAGGAAGCAAACCGGCAGCGAGGTAAGTTAGAACCCGCCCCTGGAGTAGATTTGTCCTGAGATGACTTCTATTTCCCAAGGTCTGATCTCAGCAACGGGCTATACATTTACATTGATGAGCAATCAAGGAAACAAAGCAACACTCTGTTTTGTGAACCAATAGCCAAGACATGAAAAAAGGAAGAGCAGTGGGATCCAACACTGTGTATTCGGAGCCTGAAACCTAGGGCTGTTTTGCTCTCAGGACATTTCCACAATCCTTTAAAAGAATCTGTTTTGCACTGAAAGCAGCTGATTCACACTCAAAATGAGATGTAGCATGAGATTCCGCACTTGGAATATAAGATTGGAGTGTTACACAGCCACGGTAGAAAATTTTCCTCCCTATACTTCTTTGCCTTACTTCTATTGCAATTGAAGATTTCTAGAACTCTGCAGCCTGCTGAGTTGGGTTTGGGGCAATGGTTCTATCTAGATGTCATCAATGAGTTGGGTTTGGGGCAATGGTTCTATCGAGATGTCATCAATGAGTAGGGTTTGGGGGAATGGTTTTATCTAGATGTCATCAATGAGTTGGGTTTGGGGCAATGGTTCTATCTAGATGTCATCAATGAGTTGGGTTTGGGGGAATGGTTCTATCTAGATGTCATCAATGAGTTGGGTTTGGGGGAATGGTTCTATCTAGATGCCATCAATGTGTAAATCATATAGGCAAAAATCCTGGAAGTTCTCATAGATTTCACACCCTGTGCAAAAGTGATGCAGCTTCTTGCTTTCTTCTTTCTGATTAAGGATTCACTCTTTCCATCCCTCAGCTTTGTCCCCTGCATCTAATCAAAGCTTTCCCCAAAGCACGATTTTCAAAAATGAAGTATATTCACCCAATTGAACTGGAATTGAAATTCAGTGCAGTTGAATGTTCCTCTGACCCATTTTGAGGTGGCGCAGTGATTAGAGTGCAGTAATGCAGGCTACTTCAGCTGACTGCTAGCTGCAGTTCGACAGTTCAAATCTTACCAGGCTCAAGGTTGACTCAGCCTTCCATCCTTCCGAGGTGGGTAAAATGAGGACCCAGATTGTTGGAGGGGCAATAGGCTGCAAACTGCTTAGAGAGGGCTGTAAAGCACTGTGAAGTGATATATAAGTCTAAGTGCTATTGCTATTGCTATTGATGGGGTTCTGAGAGCAGTTGTCTAACTCAGCTGAAGGACATCTAGGTTGAAGAAGGAAGATTTAAATTCTCATACTTTAAATTTTTTATTTGATTTTGCCACATGTGTACATGCCCTTGAAATGACACCGATAGAATTGCAGTCTATTGTAGCTTAGATTAATAGTGCAAGAATATATCTTCTAATGAGGAAGAGATTTGAGAAGACACTGGTCCTATCCAGTGACCCGCTGGTGACGTCACAATGACATCACGGATCCGGTTCGGTCGGTGCCGGTCTGTGGGCGCCGCCATCTTTTTTTAATTTTTTTTTTTAAATTTAATTTAATTTTATTTATTTTTCTTCTGGGCATGTGCAGAAGCCAAGTTTCCGGCACTGCACATGTGTCGCCATCTTGTTTTTGGCTTTTTTTTTAAAAAAAAATTTGCACTGCACATGCACGCGCATGTGAAGTGCGCGCGCACCCACGAGGCGCGGCCACACGGCGCAGGAGGAAGCGAACCGGCAGCGAGGTAAGTTAGAAACCAGCCCTGGTCCTATCACATATTTTTCTTTCTTTGTAAGGTTTTTACTGTGCATCTTCTGAATTGGCTGCTCCATCTGGCCCATGTGATCCCGGCTTCTACTGTACTGGAGGCTCTACTCTACCCAATCCAACTGATGGGATAATGGGAGATATTTGTCCTCAAGGCTATTTCTGTCCCCAGGGGACATCTTCCCCAATTCCTTGTCCAGCAGGTAGGTCTGCATGTAGACATTGCTGCTATATTTCTCAGTTCACTCTTGATGGCATGAAATTCAGTGAAATAGAAGGGGGGGAGGAAGGGAGGGAGGGAGGGAGGGAGGAAGGAAGGGAGGGAGGAAGGAAGGAAGGAAGGAAGGAAGGAAGGAAGGAAGG
>QLTV01020727.1:692412-704526 GCA_003457575.1 Thermophis baileyi
ATAGAAAGAACATTTTTTTTTTTTTACTTTTTAAAGCATTTTTTACTACCAGTTGGGGCGAATAGGTAGTAAAAAATGCTTTAAAAAGTTTTTTTTAAAAAAAGGTTCATCAGCTGTGCCAATCAGCTATGCCGATCATTGGAACCTTTTTTTTTTTTTACTTTTTAAAAGCATTTTTTACTACCGGTTCTGTGAACCGGAAGCATTTGTTACTACCGGTTCAGGGGAACCGGCCTGAACCGGTAGCATTTCACCCCTGGGTTTCTCCAGCTACAAGGAGCTGAGTTTGTTACCCACAAAAAATGGATGCCAAAGATCATACTTGTTCTTCAAAAGAAGATTGCAAGTCCTAACCTTCCTGCCTTCCCACCTCCCTGCCTGACCTAAGAATGAAGACTTCTGCAGAATGCTATAGTAGGGCTTGAGGAAAAATTGTAGTTAAAGAATGGTGTGGGCTGTTGTGAATGTGTTTTAAGCATTGAGTTTCACCTACCTTGATTTGAGAACAGGTAGAATTGAACACAATTTGGAGTGGGGAGATAATGATTGATGGGTGTTGTCCAGAGAAGGGTTTAGAACAGGGATGTCCAAACTTGGCAAATTTAAGACTTGTGGACTTCAATTCCCAGAATTCCCCAGCCAGCATTCCCACGTATCAACATTTGGGACTTCATGGCCATCCTGGTTCTTTTGGATGGAATAAGCAACTGTATTCATGCTTGTCTTTCCAAAGAATTATTTAAAAAAACCCAACATTTTTAAAGTTGTAAAGCTGCCGTGGACATTTATGTATCAGAGGAAGTAGTTAAGAATTATGAACATTGTCCAATTGGCACCGACCTTCCCCTGTGGGTTTTTCCCTCCCTGTTTCAAAGGATAGAACCAGCCCTTATCCCAACATCCTTAAAGCAGAATAAAAAGAGCATTTATACTAAGAAAGAGAGAGAGAGAGAGAGAGAGAGAGAGAGAGAGAGAGGGAGAGAGAGAGGGAGGGAGAGAAAGGGAGGGAGAGGGGGAGAGAGAGAGAGAGAGAGAGTGAGAGGGAGAGAGAGCGAGAGAGGAATGGAATGGAATGGAATGCAATGGAATGGAATGAAAGAAAGAAAGAAAGAAAGAAAGAAAGAAAGAAAGAAAGAAAGAAAGAAAGAAAGAAAGAAAGAAAGAAAGAAAGAAAGGGGTGGGGATCTCCACAGACACTGATGGCAGCTAATGGCCTTGTGGGGTGGAGGGAGGGCAGGAGAAGCTGTGGACACCTAGACAGAGGTGGGCGTCACATACTGTAACAACCGGTTCGCCCAGAATGTGAAAATGTGAGCACGTGTGCGCTCTGGCTTCGCTCGCGCATGCGCCATTTGCGCATGCACGCGGCACCAAACACACAGCGATTATATAGGACAGGATAGCGCTGGTGCGGGTGGGCAGGCTCAGCCGCTGGTCGGAACTACCGGTTCGCCCGAACCGGCAGCAGCCCACCTCTGCACCTAGATGAATGATGAGGTCCTTAGGGAAGATAAAAGAGGGCTAATATTTCATAACCCTCTGACTCACGAGATACTCCTACTCCAGTGATGGCTAACCTTTTTTTCCTCAGGTGCCGAAAGCACGCGCGTGTGCTGTCGCGCGTGTGTGCGTGCCCACATCCATAATGCAATGCCCTTCCCATGTGCCCCGCCCCCTGCACATGCGCACGCCCCCCCATGCTCCCTCCACATGTGCACCCCCCCTTTGCCCCATTTTGGCCTCGCATCCCTAAACAGCGCTGGGAGGAGAAAAAAGCCCCCCAAAACAGCGCTGGGAGGAGAAAAAAGCCCCCCAAAACAGCGCTGGGAGGAGAAAAAAGCCTCAGAGACCCAAAAATCAGCTGGCCGGTGCGCGCATGCACAGTGAAGCTGAGCTGGGCGATGGCTCCTGTGCCCGCAGAGAGGGCTCTGCGTGCCACCTGTGGTATGTGTGCCATAGGTTCGCCATCACGGTCCTACTCCATCTCTTCTGCCCTTTTGCCAAAAGGGTGGGTAGAAAATCTTGTAGTTCTTTGATTTCGGTATATTACAAATATTCTTTAAAGAATGGCTAGATCTTCCCCCTGCTTCTTCCTTGATGTAAGTCCTGCTTGCTTAACTTTGTTCTTACGGTGAAGGCAAAACAAACAGATGTCATTTGGGCTGAAAATAATTGCTTTGGAGGAGTCATTTTAATGGAGAAAGATCAAGTACAAACAGCTCTCAGTCAACACCCTTACTATCCCTCTAATCCTAAGGCATCCTATCCTTTAGTCCCAGTTGTAATTAACATTAAAAATTATATTTAAAAGAATACGTTCTTCTTATGAAAGCCACCATCGGCTCACATCTCTTCCTTCGGTTCACTAAGGTAGTGAAGGGTGTACATATTCACTCTTGGCTGGTCCTTTGATGTGGTTCTCCATGAAGAACTGTCCAACTTTTGATCCTACAGGAGGATCCTCTCCAGATTACTGTGTGCCTTGCTACCCAGGATTCTTCTGTGCAGCCATGGGGTTGAGTTCACCTACTGGACCTTGTACAGCTGGTTTCTACTGCCCAGCAAACTTCAGTTCTTTCAGCCCAACTGCTTTCCTCTGCCCGGAGGTGTGTTCTATCAGCTAAAATATTGTGTACTTTATGGTGCAAACACCTGCTGACCTCAAAACAGTGAGAATTGTGGGGCAGTGAATTAAGCTCAGTGAGTGTATCGTAATAGATGGAATGAAATGTCATGAAATGCCATACGTTCACCACAATGCCCTTCTAAAGGCAGAATAGCATATTCTTAAAGAATTTTGGGGTGTGGTGAGAGAAGTTAGCCCTATGTCACAGAAAGCAAGCAAGCAAGCAAGGAGAGGAGGAGAGGAAGAGAGGAGGAGAGGAGGAAAGGAAGGAAGGAAAGGAGGAGGAGGGAGGGGAAGGAAGGAAGGAAGGAAGGAAGGAAGGAAGGTTAGGGAGGGAGGGAGGGAGGGAGGGAGGGAGGAAGGTGAGNGAGGGAGGGGGGGGGGGGGGGGGGGGGGGGGGGGGGGGGGGGGGGGGGGGGGGGGGAGGGGGGGGGGGGGGAAGGAAGGAGGGAGGGAAGGAAGGAAGGAAGGAAGGAAGGAAGGAAGGAAGGAAGGAAGGAAGGAAGGAAGGAAGGAAGGAAGGAAGGAAGGAAGGAAGGAAGGAAGGAAGGAAGGAAGGAAATTCTTCCTTTGTTTTCTTTCTTTTTATATTTATGTTATTTCTTCTCCATAAAATCAGACAATTACTTCTTCCAAGAAATAAAAAGGCACATGTTGGAGAAAGCAAAACTAAACTACTTGCCACACCTGTGCTGCTTCTGCCTGTCTCTGCTTCACAGGGCCATTTCTGCCTGTCTGGGGCAGCCCACCCCACTCCATGTCCCACTGGAGAATATCAGCCCAACCGAGGTTCGGCACATTGTCTCCCCTGCCAATCTGGTTTCTACTGCCACGAGGCTTCTCCTGGGGAACCCAAGCACTGCCCATCACATTCTTATTGTCCTGAAGGTATGGAACTGTGAATATGGTAGGAGCATCTGTGGGGTATGGTTAAAAAAAGCCCAGCAAGATGAGTGTCTTAATGATGAGGTTGGTTAATAAGAGGGAGCTACCATGGTGGCCAACATGTGGCCACGTTTGGGGCCATACCCTGCAGACATCTCTGGAAAATGCATTAGCAAAAGCACCAGGGCTGCAAACTTTAATGGACTAAGTCATCAACCGATTCATCAGTTGATGGTAAAAAACTACTGGTTAATTGGAGCAAAGAGACATGAGAGAAGATTCCTTGAGCATCAAAGAAAGTGACAAGAAAAGTTTTCCTACCCAATGTTGCATCTAAGACTTCCTGATTGTTTCCCTTTGATGTATGGTCTCCCCTTACTTCTAAGAGACAGCCCAGTCACACCCTGTGTTGGATTGGCAAGCCATTGCAAGCCATTTCTAAGAGAAGATAAATCAGGCAACTTTCCTTCTAAGGCAGAATCCAAAAGAGTGATGTATATCTTATCTCCTTAGGTACTTTGGTTCCCCTCCCATGTCCTGATGGCACCTTCACTTTTCCAGATGTTTTTGGGCTACGAAAAGAGAGAGATTGTCTTCCTTGCTCCCCTGGTCACTACTGCAGGTTGTACAATATTTCCGCTACCTTCACAAATTGTAATTTTTAGGATCAGTGTAGTTCATTGGATTGGAAAGATTTATTGACTGTCTTCCTTTTCAGAGAAATCTGTAAGGCAGCTAATAAAATAAAACAGGAGAGAGAATAAGAATAGTTAGTAATAAACCATGATATGTATTAGACTGTAAAGGTGAGACGTGACTTGGGATCAACTAGGGGAAAAAATGTGACTGAGTAGGACCAAGATATAATTCTTCCCAGTCCAAATCTAGCTTTACAAATGCAGGTAATTATATTTCTGTCACTCAAATGCAAACCCTTCTATGAGGGCTTGCCAATGATGCTGTCTTTTAAGGCAAAATACAATCCTCTCGAGACAAGGTCATCATCGTAGCTGCTCCAGCTATGGAAAAATCAAATCAAATAAAAGTATCCAGGCTTTACTCCTTCCAGAGTTTTCACAAACCAACCCCAACTCAACTATTCCTTCTAACTTCCAAGTCTCCTTTAAAGATATTTTATCCTTTGTTTAATTTCAATTTTGTTTCTCTAATTCTGTGGCTCAGTTTGGTTTGAAGGGGATGCATTGTTTCATTTAATGCTGTAAACCAATGTTTCTCAATTTCAGCTACTTTAAGATGGGTGGAGTCCGACTTCCAGAATTCCCCAGCCAGCATGTTGGCTGGGTATTTTAGGGGTTGAAGTCCACCCATCTTAAAGTTCTTGAAGTTAAGACACACTGCTGTAAACTCTCTGTATCAATTCATTTGGGAGAAGTATCATAGAGAAATGATTGTGTACTAAATTATTTTCCTTGCCTTCTCAATGAAGTCCTAGCATTTTCTTTGCTCTAGGGGAGGACAGGTGGAAGGACCATGTGCTGCTGGCTTCTTCTGCCAGGAGGGAAGTTCTGATGCCACACCACAGGGTTACAACTTCAGTTGGACTCCCCTGGCTGATTGTCTCTGGGGAGAAAGGTGTGCGGGCCCTTGTCCAGCAGGTACCTGAGTGTCCTAGAAAATAGTCTGAAGAACATCTGAAGAAATAGAGTCTAAAGATAGCCAGCATTTGGGACACCTAAATATTTGATAATGGTTGTTGAAGAACTATGCAATTTTGGTGTTCTGTAGATGTAGCGACCTAAGTCCCATGACACATATGTTGGTTTCTTCCAAGTATAGAGGATGGGGGGAATATGTGACAATCCCTTTTAGAGATGTAGACAATTCTCAGAAGCATCAACTAGCAGAAGACAACTTATGGAATAAGGAAGGTTGGGAATTGTGATTCAGCAGCAACTGAAGCAAGAGTGTCCATAGGAAGGTCTCATACAATTAAAGCTGTGTCCCTGGAGAAGTAGGAAATGATCTGAGAGAATGTAATGCTTGATAGTCACCATGAGCAGAATTGAACTTGGTTGTATTCCTTTCCCGTAGGATTCTACTGCCCAGAAGGCTCAGCAGCTCCCGTTCCATGTCCAGATGATACCATAGGTTCTCACCCAGGTGCCAAGCAAAAAGGAGATTGTCTGCCTTGCCCACCAGGTCGCTGGTGCAAAAAAAGTTAGTAGAAATGTCCAGAACCCACCTTCTCTAGAACTTTACTGATGTGGGACCTAACAGGCAAATTCTTCTACCGGTATCAATACCCAGCTTCATAGAAGACCCCATTTTCTCATTCTTCAGGATTCCCTGTGGTTTTTCCATGTCCCTTTGGGCCCAACTGCCAAGGAATGAATCTCACCAATCCCCTGGGGCCACAGACCCTCCAACAATGTCCCAAGCAGACTTTCCGAAAAGAACTTGAGACTGAGGGACAACCAAATTACCAACTCTGCATGTCGGAATGCCAGTGTCCTCCAGCAGGTGAGCTGCCAATTTTAGCGCTGGCTGTAAACTCAATTTGTCAAAATCATGTTCATATGAAGAAAGCCACAGCAGCTTGTGAGATCAGAAAAAATGTTTTTCTTGAGATATTTAGAATAGAATAGAATAACAGAGTTGGAAGGGACCTTGGAGGTCTTCTAGTCTGACCCCCTGCTTAGGCAGGAAACCCTACACCACTTCAGACAAATGGTTATCCAACATCTTAAAAGCTTCCAGTGTTGGAGCATCCACAACTTCTGGAGGCAAGCTGTTCCACTGATTAATTGTTCTGTCAGGCAATTTCTGCTTAGTTCTAAGTTGCTTCTCTCCTTGATTAGTTTCCACCCATTGCTTCTTGTCCTACCCTCAGGTGCTTTGGAGAATAGTTTGACTCACTATCCTTTGTGGCAACCCCTGAGATATTGGAACACTGCTATCATGTCTCCCCTAGTCCTTCTCTTCATTAGACTAGACATACCCAGTTCCAGCAACCGTTCTTCATATGTTTTAGCCTCCAGTCCCCTAATCATCTTAGTTGCTCTTATATTGATATTTTATATTGATATTTTTATATATTGATATTTTTTTCAGCCAGCGTCAGTAATTTGATTATTTTGACTTCATAGGTATAATAGTATTCTCAGTTTGCAAGACTGGTGATTCTTTTTTTTAATCAAGGGGTTTTTTCCCCCCAATATAAACATACATATTTTGTGGACAGTGTATTGACTGGGTCAAGTCTTTTTTAAACAACACTAACAATAATAATACAAATCAGTATGAGTAGTTCTCATCTTCCAGTATGAGTAGTTCTAATGCTATTCTTTTTTTCATAATCCTTCATCATTTTCCCATTAATTCATTTAAACATAAATAACATTTCTTTGCACCCTGTATTTGTTATCCCCTACTAAATACTATTATTTAATATTTAAAAATTACTCATTATTCCACCATAACTTCAATATTCCAAATGTGTAGGATTACTAATAATGCCAAATATTAGCAGTATTTACTCAATCCCGGGAGTATATCTCAAAATCCCCACAATTTCTAGTCCTTAATATTTTAAGTTCACAATATACTTTAACACACTATTAATATTAATAATACAATTAAATTACCTAATCCTAAATTCCCATCTACTAATCTTAACTTGTTTGGGTTGTGGTAAATTATATTTATCTATTAATGTATATACTACTATTTTCCCTATATATATTCCCATTTTATTAATGTATTTTCTCATTATCCATCATCTCTTAACCTTTTTAAAACTCCATCATTTATTGACTTTTTAGTCAGCCTAAGACTGGTGATTCTTTTAATAGCTGCCTTTTTCTATTGTCTTGCAACAGGAATGGCAATGCTACCAAATTTTCACCACTTCACCATTTCTTTCCTACCCATGGTGACTTGGGCTTCTGGGATCTGTAGTTCGTTTTTGGTTTAGCATATGGCGTATTATGGCATCTACAGAGGTCATACAATCACTGCTATACAACACTAATAAAACATGTTATACATACATACATACATACATACATACATACATACATACATACATACATACATACAAACACAAATATATGTTTAAATAGAGCAGCAAATGTATATATACAAAAGATATGGACAGTACAATAGACGAGATAAAATATTAAATTAAGGTAAATCCATGATGAAATCACCATAATATGGAGCCATAGAATCGCAATAGAATGGATGCTATAATTGTATAACTGTAGCTATGCAAAAGTTATAACTGTAGTCAGTAACATGTAGAAAGCTAAAACCAAAATTCTCCACCCTGATATTCTGGCCTCCATGAGAATTAACTGAGAAACTTTTTATGTCCATGTTGTTGAAAAACTGGGTTTTTGAATCACTGCAGACCTCAAGACTTTTTATTTTTCTCTTGGCAAAATGTTGGTGCAAAGTCTAAAGAGAAGATTGCTTCCTTCTCTTGAGGTCCTCCAGTCCTCTGTCTCTCATCTCTTAATTTGTCTTCTATCTAACAGGAAACACCCCCCTCAGAGAGTATCCTTGTGCCCCAGGACACTGGTGCCCAAGCAGAAAAGAAGCTTTTCTTTGTCCACCTGGTTCCTACAGGACTCAGCCTGGAGCTACATCTTTGGAAGACTGCTTGCCCTGCCCACTTGGATTTTTCTGTCCAGATCCAGAAAAATCAGGAGTGCCAAATATTCTTGGACTACCTTGTGAAGCGGGCTATGAATGTCCACTAGGTAAATTGCTTACATTTAATATGGTAAGGGATCCTCACAATGGTTCTTCAGGAACATCTAGCGTTACTCGAGTTGCCATCTCCTCAACTAGAGGTTCTTCAAAGAAGACTTTCTGGGAGAAGACACAGCATATGAAGTTGAATGCTTCTTTCTCTAAAAGGGAGATTTCAGATGATGTGGAAGAGTGGTACGTCTACTGTTGCCTGTCCTATTGCCAAAACCCAGCAAATTCTATTTTTATTTTAACCATGGACGGACCCCAAGAGATGAATGGCTAGAATTTTTGCAGGAGAACACTGGAGGTATCTATATTAGCTCTGTGGCCATTTTGGTGACACTTATTGCTTTATGTAATTGTGTTTCAATTACAAAGAGTCCCAGTAGAAATCATAAATAAAAGGAAAGGCAGATGGAATCTGGAAAGTGTTAGTTTGAGAAGGCAGCACTGAAATTATACTAGGATCCCTTGAGTATTTTGATGACTATCCATTGGATAAATACTCCCATTAAAGTCAACTAGTGTGGCACAAATCATTCAGAATTGCCCGGTTTGAGACAATGTTAAGACATTCATATTGTGATTCCTGCACAGCAAATTCCAGATTGGGATTCTGCCATATCTCAAGCATTTGGTCATCTTTCCAGGTTCATCTCATCCTTCCAAATGCCGTCCTGGCTCTTTGTGTGGACCCCGTACAGGAATCCCACCTCTGTGTCCAGCGGGTTATTATTGCCCTGAAGGTTCATCGGCATATGAAATTCTTGGTCAGCTGTGAGTACATTACCCAAATGGTGAATATTTCACACAGTTCTGAAAGGTCCCAGCTTTGAACGAAACACAGTGTTTAATTCTCCTTCTACCACCTGACAACATATATGGGTCATATAGGTTTTCAAGTGGCAAAGATATAATATTCTTCCATCTCTGTTTTTTAAAATTCTCCCGGTCGAGCAAAACTGCCCATGTGAATCTGAGAAAACCGAAACAATTAAATTGTACTTTTATTATATTCCCCTTTGCTCCAGCTTTGAGTTTAAAAATACATTAGCTCCGTACTGTATCTTGATCTGAGCGGGTCAAATGAATTTTATATTATTCGGCTTCTTTCAGATGTAAAATATCACAGAGTTTGTTAGGGTCGCCCAGTTCTATGTAGCTGCTGTGAAAATGCAACCCCAGATTATTCATAACTGAGGCACTCAGATGAGGCCTCAGAGCTCCTGTTAGAGATTAAATGTGTTTTACAAATGTGGGTTTGAGCTTTGATGGAGACACCCTCTCCAGTTCATGATCTGCCACCCTAAGGCCAGACAAGACCCCTCTACAACATGAAGCAAGAAATGGGTCAAATGCAATTCACACACTTCTGCTTTATACCCCCACATCCATTTTTGAGCTGTGCTGGCGCAGTGGCTAGAATGCAGTATTGCAGGCAAACTCTGCCCACAGTCTGGAGCTCGATCCTGGTGGGCTCAAGGTTGACTCAGCCTTCCATCCCTCTGACATTGGTAAAATGAGGACCCAGATTGCTGGGGGCAGTATGGTGATGTTGTAAACCACCCAGAGAGTGCTGTCAAGCACTATGGAGCTGTATACGTCTAAGTGCTGTTGCTGTTGCTATTGCTATTTTTACAGTTTTCTTAAAACGTAACAATTCAATTTATTTCCCAAGATTGTCTCATCTCAAGCCATCCCAAGATCTGGAAATGGAAAGAGGGGTATCTGGATGGCAACTTCTTTTTAGTCAGAAACCAAATTTTCAGCAGAAATTTCCCATGTAAATTCTGAGGACCAGGATGTTGGGGTTAGGGTGGGTCACTGGTGTGTGTGTGTGTGTGTGTGTGTTTGTGTGTGTGTGTGAGGTGGGTTTCAGCAGGTTCTGACCAGTTCTGGAGAACCAGTAGCGGAAATTTTGAGTAGTTCGGAGAACCGGTAGCGGAAATTTTGAGTAGTTCGGAGAACCGATAAATACCACCTCTGACTGGCCCCACCCCCATGTATTCTCTGCCTCCCGAGTCCCAGCTAATCGGAAGGAAATGGGGATTTTGCAGTAACCTTCCCCTGGAGTGGGGAGGGAATGGAGATTTTACAGTATCCTTCCCCTGGAGTGGGGAGGGAATGGAGATTTTGCAGTATCCTTCCCCTGGAGTGGGGAGGGAATGGAGATTTTACAGTATCCTTTCCCTGCCATGCCCACCAAGCCACGTCATGCCCACCAAGCCATGCCCACAGAACCGGTAGTAAAAAATTTTTGAAACCCACCACTGGGGGGGGTATGTTTGTGTGTGGGATGAATGAGAAACCCAAGTTTCTCCTGCAGCTTTTAGCAGAGGCAACTTGCATGATGTTGCAGACTCGAAGTAGGGGAAATCTTTATCAGCTGTTGGATGAAGGTGATTAGGACACTCACCCAACTTCTCTCTTTGGTTCAGGTGTGTCTATCCCTACTACTGCCCTCCTGGCAGTGCCCAACCACAGCTGTGCCAAGCTGGTTATATAGGCCTGAATATGTCGGGTCTCAGGGACTCCTCAGAGAAATGTTGCAGGGCCTGTGATGCAGGGACCTACAAGAACAATCTGGATTCCCACCCACACTGTTTGCCCTGCCCAGCAGGATTCAGCTGTCCTCCAGGTGAGTATGTGAGATGTTTCTCACTGAAGTCTGTTCTTAAAGCAGTTAATTCAAGAAATGACAAGAGCTCGTTAGATATTCCTCTAATTTATGAAGGAAGAAACAAATCCATCACTGTTTTGAGAATTGTCAGCCCCACCCATGTGTAACTCTGACACTAGGCTTCCCATCAGAAAGACGGACACGCAACAGGAACCTTATAAAAGGAAGTTGTAGAAGATTGAGGTGGAAAAGGGGGTGAGTGGGATGGAGAGCAATCTTGGGCATCATCAAAGTAGCTGGGTCAAAACGTGCATTGGCTCTTCTTTGATTTGTATGTCAATGGAGTTGAAATGGCATTGGAGTACAGTTAACAGGACTGCCAATCATGTTGACTATCTGGTTTGATCTGATCTGCATGATTGATCTGATCTACATGATTCAGTGCAAAGCATATGTTGATTGGAACCGAATCATCAATTCAGTTCAGACTTCCAAGTATCTCTTGCACTGATTTCATTCAGATGGTCAGTCCCATTTGAGGAAGAAAGAGTAGACTTGACTGGGCCCAAATTCAGTCCAATCATTGATGGGGAATCAGGGAGAGTCCATTTGCTTTAGACAGTGAATTTGATTTGGTAATTTGATCAATTCACGTTCAAATCTCTGCATCTGATGTTTGCATACACATCAGTGCCCTGTAACTGGAAGGAGCCATTTCAACCACAGATTCCAGTCCCCTACTAAGTAAATCACTCCCAAATTTTTTAACCAATTGTCCTTTTATCAAAATTCAAGCTTCAAGACAATGGAAAATTTTGGAAAATTGGTAGGTGGCTGCAGAGCTCCTGACTAGGCAACCTAGACAGCTATATTGTCTCATCAATATTCATTTCTTCCCTTCCTCAATCAGGCACTGCAAGTTTCCTCCATCATCCCTGTCCACAGGGATATTTCTGTCCTCCCCAGAGCTCTGCTCCTGCCCCTTGTCCCCCAGGCACCTACGGGAACAGCAGCCTTGCAAAGTACCCAGAGGAATGCAACCTGTGCCCTGCTGGTTTTTTCAATCACATCCCTGCCCAAACTGGCTGTTTTCCATGCGGGAGCTCCTCAACATCACAAGAAGGTGAGTATTGTGCCCTCTGAACTACTTTGGGATCACCGGGTGATGAATAGAATAGAATAGAATAGAATAGAATAGAATAGAATAGAATAGAATAGAATAGAATAGAATAGAATAGAATAGAATAGAATAGAATAGAATAGA
>QLTV01020727.1:732144-747220 GCA_003457575.1 Thermophis baileyi
CTGGCCTATCAAGGGTTTAGCCTAGAATTAAGAACTGTCTCTTTCAGACATAGCATTCGGGGGAAGGTAGTCCATGCCATGTAGTCCATGGCATGTGATCATAACTGTGTACTCTTATTGGTCATTGAAGTATGCCTGGGGGGCGGGAGTAAAGGAAGTCACTTTCAAGAATCTACCGGGAAAAGATGTAGCAACAAGGGAGATGGGGAAGCATTAATCCTTCTTTACAATATTCGTGATGGTTCCAGATTATGACTGTAGATTCAGAAGCACTTCTACATAACCGGTCATAACTGTGTACTCCTATTGGTCATTGCAGTCTGCCTGGGGGGCGGGAGTAAAGGAAGTCACTTTCAAGCATCTACCGGGAAAAGATGTAGCAACAAGGGAGATGGGGAAGCATTAATCCTTCTTTACAATATTCGTGATGGTTCCAGATTATGACTGTAGATTCAGAAGCACTTCTACATAACCGTGAGTGTTGTCAGAGGATGCCTGAAGAATAAAATATAATCTGATTGAATGTACCATTGCGTCTTGTTAAGCTGCCTGATGATAGCACAACCAATCTACGCTTGATTCAGAACAGACAGTGATTTCTTAAAATTGTTTATCCTCTCCAGGACACCCACTTTCTGCAACAGCTCTTGCTAAAAAACAGTGGAATACGTGCTTCCTCCTCCTCCTCCTCCTCCTCCTCTTCCCACAGGTGTAAAGATGAAGGTAGGGGTTTTTCATTTGATCCTGGAGCATCTGTTCCCTTCCAGATGTCATTAGATTCCATCTGTCACCAAGAAAAGCCCAGGACTGAATGGAGACCGTTCCATTCTTGTCTGGTTTAGTCCCGTCCAATTTTAGCAAAGTGCCTCTGATTTCCAGTCGGTGGTAGCAGATTTTAAATACCAGAACCTCTATATTTGTCACAAATGCATGTTTTAGGAAATGTAGATCTCCCACCTGCTTAAAAGAGTCCCACATCTGTGTGGCCATCAGATGGAACACGGAGTAGTCGATTTTCTCTTCAAGTCTTCGAGCAAAACTCAAATGGCTTGTTTGTGCAACAAATGCGGACCCACAATTCCACAAGGACATTATGCTTGTGTGAATGAACTTCAAGTAGAGGCCCTAATGGCAACTTCTTTCCTTGCCAACCCCCTATATAAAATCAAACATTTTAAAGAAGCAACACACCGGTACCCTTGCTCTTTTCCTTCCCTGGGTGATGAAGCAGGTTTTCACTAGATCCTCTGAAAATAACTTCTCATTCAGCAAGCCTTTTTAAAAACAAATGTGGGAGAATAGATCTCTGTATCTAAGATTATTTTAGGTAAGGTAAAGGTTCCCCTCGCACATGTGCGCTAGTCGTTCCCGACTCTAGGGGGCGGTGCTCATCTCCGTTTCTAAGCTGAAGAGCCAGCGCTGTCCGAAGACGTCTCCGTGGTCATGTGGCCGGCATGACTCAATGCCAAAGGTGCACGGAACACTGTTACCTTCCCACCAAAGTGGTCCCTAGTTTTCTACTTGCATTTTTTACGTGCTTTTGAACTGCTAGGTTGGCAGAAGCTGGGACAAGTAACAGGAGCTCGCTCGGTTATGCGGCGCTAGGGATTCGAACCACTGAACTGCCGACCTTCTGATCGACAAGCTCAGCGTCTTAGCCACTGAGCCACCACATCCCTGATTATTTTAGGAGGTCCCAAACCCCAGGAGTCTTAGTAGATTGAGGATTTCAGAAACAAATGAATTAAATTAATTCCAATCCATGTCGTTGTCATCCCAGGAGCAAATGGAGAAGATGACCACCATCTTTCTATGAGGACCAGCAAAAATATCTTGGTCACCACGAGCATAGCTAATTTATCACCCCAGCAATTTGTGGTTTATAGTTTTGGCTGCACAGTGGCACACCTGATGGGAAGAATCTTCTGTTTGCCAGCATTGGTACTTCTATTGGCTGAAGCAAGCCCTCAACAGCACTCCAAGGGAGATCAGAAGGCCACTTGGCTTACCAAAGATTGGTACTACGATGCTAACAACCATTTCCTCTATATTCTTTCATCACACCTGGAGAATGCTGGGGTATTTGTGGCAGTGTTGCTGAATGCCATGGCACACATTAAAGCAGGTATAATGCAGGGGTATTCATGAGCTTAGATGATTGGTGCCCTCAACTCTCTTAACTCTAGCAGGGAGATGCCTCCAAGGTTTCAGGGAGGACCTTCAGCAGCAGATAGAAGATGAGGTGGCTGCTGAAGGTCCTGCTGCAATAACTCTGAACCATTTTTCTATGAGCTTGGTTATTCCTTGCAGACGTGACATTACCCAACTAGGTAACATCATCAGTGGTAGCAGTGGGTAATGAAACATCTGCAAAAAAAAAACAACCAAGCTCAGAGAGCACCAAGGACCCCAACGTTCAACCCTGAGCTACCTCTTCTCTTCTACCAGCAGTTTTCCTATCTCCTCTGAAACATCTACTTTCAACTTCTATGACATGCTTTTGACCAAATGAGATGGAATTACAACTTTGGAGATGCTCATTTGGCCTCACTTCTTGAAAATATTAGATTAGGAAGAGCTGGACTGATTCAATTTGTCCCCATCCTGTTTTTGTTAACAAATGATTCACAGTAGAGGTGGACAATTTGCTTTTACCCCGTTCAAATGCCATAAAAAGGTGCATAAGTTGATATCATCTAGAGAGAAATGAATACTGCCAGTTTGAGAAGGAGTGTCTTTCACGTTATGTGTCATTCCACCCTGAAATCCCTTAATTATAGCTATCCTTAAACACAACCCAGTCCTGTCAGTTTTAGGCGATAGATTATTGCTTTATAATATGGAGTTCTGCCTTGAGGTCCTTGAAGTGCAGCCACCATGGAGTTCAACACAAGGATTTCGTTTCTGGTAACCATCACATTCATACTACAATGTATATTTTATTTTGTAGCATGAAATCCTTTAATAGGAAATTCCTACAGACTGAACCAAGGACTATCAAATACAAGGATGACAAACTATTGCCACACCAAGCCTCATCCCAGGCCATTCCACCTTGTGATTGATTGATTGATTGACTGATGTTCTCTATGTGTAATTAGATCCTGGGATTACTTCTGGATTCTATTTAGGAAGCCGTTCTTCATTTGCTGGAGTGTCTATAACTTGCTTGTCCTCTTTTATCTGCTTTGCATCTTAGGTAACATTGGACACAAAAGGCAAGACACTCCCCTTGAACACTTTCTTTGTCTTTTCACAAACTCTGCTGGAATGCACTTCTCACTGTTGCCCAACTTTGATTAATGAAGGTCTTAGCGTCCCTATGAATGCTTGATCTCAAGAGTAACATTTGGGAAAGTCAAAAGGAATGATGGAGTTTCGAGGAGAAGAAATGGCACTGCCCAACCCAGAGAAACTGTCATTGTGTGCATGTTTACTCAGAAGTACCGTGTTTCCCCGAAAATAAGACCCTGTCTTATATTTTGTTCAAACCCTGAAATAAGCGCTTGGCCATATTGCCATGCACTCAAAAGCCCGATTGGGCTTATTTATCAGGGGATGTCTTATTTTGGGGGAAACAGGGTAGGACCCATTGAGTTTAATGAATTCACTCTCAAATTAGTGTAGGGTTAAGCTTTGGTGGCATATTTGAAATGTTAAATCATGGACAATCTTGCCAAATAGTTCTATGGGGGGGGTCTACGGTCATTCACAAAATGCTCAATACTTGGAAAAAGAGGAGAGCTTGTTTTTGGCTTTTCCTTCAGATGGTTTGGAGATTGCTTTCTATTCCCGACCACCTTTTATCCGTGTATTTGTAGGGTACAGGACATGCTTCCAAGCAGAGACTGCACCATACCTTTAAAAACAATACTTATGTAGACCAGAGGTGGGTTCCTCCCGGTTCGCACCGTTTCTATAGAACTGGTAGCAAACCGCTGGTGACGTCAAGGAGCCGGTTCTATCAGTGCCGGTCCGTGGATGCCGCCATCTTTTTTTGGGGGGGGGGATTTTTTGCTGATTTTTTTCTTCTGCGCAGTCCCCGGCACTGCGCATGCACCACCATCTTGTTCCACTCGCAGGTCACTACTATCAGTTCGCCTGAACCAGTCCGAACCGGCTGAATACCACCTCTGGTAGACACTAGAGGAGGTATCTACATGGAGTTCCACAAGTGGTGATTTTTTTTGTTTTGTTCCGTATTGGAGATTCCAGATTGTGGCTGTAGGTTCCATTACTTTTGAATGTGAAATTTAAGGTTATCTATCCAATGGGCCTTGTGGTGACTGGTGTGTCTCCATTTTTTTTAATACATTGGGTCTATACACTCAGCCGTTGTCATTTGTTCTCCTTTATATCTGGAGTTTTTGCTAGAAAATTGGTTTCCTATTTGATCAGGATGGTTGCATGAATGAAAGCTGGGGGAAAGGACCAAGCAGAGACTAGAATAAAACTTCAAAATTTCAGGGCCATCATGTTTTGAAAGTGCCCTTGCCAACCGATTCTTACAGGAATAAGAAGTTAATCTTAGAGGATGAAGATAATTCCACTGGCATCAACCCCTTTTTAAATTTATTTTTGTACCAGGCCCCATGGAAGCCAACCACATCACCCCTGGATTTTGGAAAGAGCTCAACAAAGGCATCACAGCTCTGGCAGATGCTTTTTTCCACTGTTCCTGGGATGGAGTGGAGATGACAGAGAAGGTAAACATAAACCTACAGCTGTCCTAATTGGATGTCCAAGCTGCAGTGACTTTTAATGATGAAGATGTTGGGTTAGGGATAGGGAGATCCAGTTTGAAGTTCATCCCAAGTCATAGGTACTCAATAGATAACTTTGGCGTAGAGTGTCTCTCCTCAGCCTATTTCACAGGGATATTATATGGGGATAAATTAGGGAGCATATGCCTTGAGCTCTCAGAGCAAAGGAAGTACAGTAGTGGCCACAATTGTGGAAACCTTTTGGGAAAAGTGTGTTTTTGAGGTTTGATGGCTAATAACACCACTTTTTTTTGGGGGGGGGAGTTTCAAGATAATCCTATTCCACTGCTGGAATGGCCTGGGGAATAGCCCAGACCTTAACCCAATTGAAAATCTATGGAGCCGACTAAAGAAACTTGTTAGTCGGAAGCGACCCAGCAATAAAACTCAGTTAATAGAAGCAATCATTCAATCTTGGTTTCACATTGTAACAGCTGCAGAACTAAAAGACTTGGTTCACTCCATGGGAAGACGTTGTAAGGCCGTACTTCATGCTAAAGGTTACCCAACTAAGTATTAACTGACACGGTGATAATTTTTGTATATCTCGTTTTTTTCTATGGTGATAATTTTTGTAGATCTCGTTTCACTTTTCTTCTTTGTAACTGCTATTCTAATAGCAAATCCTTCATAAAAGTTATTGCATTACATTCTTGATTAAATTATCTTTCCATTGATATATAATTTTATGGTACTACTCCAAAAAAACGTGGTGTTATTAAGCTAGTTTTAGAAAATACACTTTTCCCAAAAGGTTTCCACACTTTTGGCCAATACTGTATCTCAATGCAATAAATAAGGAAAACTCTAAAACTCATGGACTTACCTAGCAATCAGTTGTATTTGATTCCACCTTTTTATCATTGCAGAGAAGTTGGGAAGGGATTGCACATGGATGTATATGTGTGTGTGTGTGAAGCTAGCAGTTGTGGCATGCACTAGAGATATCCCCTTGTCTCCTTTTCGCAGGAATCCCTAGAAAGGGTCGTCCTCTTGATGTTCACCTGTTGATGCAGGTGGCATCATCACCAATCCATCTTGAAAATCTGAACAGGGACAGATCTGGTTAGCCCTTCAATGGCAGATTACCCCCCCCAAAAAAGAAAACCAACAACAACCCACAACTGTAGGCCAGAGTGAGAAGTTTAAAGAAAAAAAGCAGCAGTGAAAGAAGGCCATGACAAATCACTTGCCCAATAATGTCAAGAAATTTACATGGTCCAATCCATGACGTCACCAGCACCTTAGGTCAACTCAAGGGAGATTTCATTTACCTGTTTAATGCCAGACATAGGTGGGATTGCTATAAGCATCGGCCAAGACACTTGGCCTGTTCAACTTGGAAAGCCAAAATATAGACCCTTGTAGAGTGATGAGCCATCTGCCACTTTGGCATTCCTAATTGTGAATCGGACTCATTTCAAAAAAAAAAAAAAAAAGTGAGAGGAACCACACCTGTTTACTGATTTTTACATGAAATTGCTTTTGAACCCCATGTGAAATCAACCTGCCACACTGAATTACAGGAAAATTCAGAAAAAAGAGAACGGCTGTTGATTGCAGAGGATTCCAGCTAGCATCTCGAAAGTGTGTTTGCATTTCTGTTTGCATTGCAAACGTTGGCTATGAGTAAACATGTATAATTTCAAAAGAATCTGAATGACGAGGTTTCCCAGAAATAATCGCAAAATCTTTAGACTCTCAATTTTCACCCTTGAGGATGAAAATTGAGTGTGTAAAGATTTTGCGGTTATTCCTGGGAAATCTTGCCATTTTGAGGACTTGTACATTCCTTGCTCTCTCTCTCTCTCTCTTTTAGAATCACTCACCGCTTTGTGTATCCGCTCACTTGAGTTTTGAAGAACTGTTGAGTGTTCAAAAGTCACCCAGATGAAGGAGTGGATAAATTTGAAGAACAAAAGAATATTGACGATAGAAGGGCATGATTTACAATTGGGGTGGCATGCATTTGTATGGTATGGGAAAAGTAACCCACATAGATACTTCCAAAGGCACTATATTAGAAATGCTCTGTTGTCAGTATGGGGAAAAATCAAACTGAATCACTATATGAAAATACCGGTCTGGCTATCCACGATGGAAGTGCTAATATACCCTAATGTTTTAGATCTGGATAAAATTGTAAGATACAAAGATATACTAAACGAACAAGGGGGTTTAAAATCAAGACAGGAACTAAAAAATCAGGGAATTGATTTGGACTGGTAGCCACATGTTCAAATACAAATGAGACAAGATACAAAGATATATGGATTTTATAAGGAACCCCAAGAATTGGACAAGATACTGTTAGGGACAGATGAAAAACTAATAAAGTAAATTTATAATTACCTATTGAACTTTAAAATGGAAGAAGAATATGTAAAAGAAACCATGTTAGCATGGGCAAAAATTTTTGGGTATACTATAGAATTAGATAATTGGCAAAAATTATGGGAAAGAAATTACAAATTAACAATGTCAACGGCATACAAAGAAAACCTGTACAAAATGTTTTATAGATGGCTCTTGCCACCAGCAAGAATGGCAAAAATGTTCCCAAATATGTCACCAGAATGTTGGAAATGTAAACAGGTACTAGGATCCTACTATCATATGTGGTGGACCTGTCCAACAGCAAAAAAATATTGGTCAAAGATAAAAAGGTGGTTAGAAGAGATGACAGCACAACAAATAGATCTAAAACCAGAATTATTCTTATTAGGTATACTACCCGGGAAATACAATAAAAGAATCACATAATGCTACATGTAATAACAGCAGCTAGAATCACATATGCACAAAATTGGAAAAACGAAAGTATACCTATAAACAAAAAGGTAATAAAGAATAGAATAGAATAACAGAGTTGGAAGGGACCTTGGAGGTCTTCTAGTCCAACCCCCTGCTTAGGCAGGAAACCCTACACCACTTCAGACAAATGGTTATCCAACATCTTCTTAAAAACTTCCAGTGTTGGAGCATTCACAACTTCTGGAGGCAAGTTGTTCCACTGATTAATTGTTCTAACTGTCAGGAAATTTCTCCTTAGTTCTAGGTTGCTTCTCTCCTTGATTAGTTTCCACCCATTGCTTCTTCTCCTGCCCTCAGGTGCTTTGGAGAATAGCTTGACTCCCTCTTCTTTGTGGTAGCCCCTGAGGTATTGGAACACTGCTATCATGTCTCCCCTAGTCCTTCTTTTCATTAAACTAGACATACCCACAGGAACTGCAATAGTACTATGGGACTGTACGTGATTATAGATTAAAACATATAGAGTGATATATGTATAGAGTGTTATGGTATAACTATGAAACTAATGGTTAAAACTACGATTTACAACATTATGTATTTAAAAGAGATCATATTGTATGACTACAAGAATAATGGTTATACTCAGGGTGTATAATACTATCTATATTTAAAAAGGACTTGATCTAGCCAGTACGCTGTCGTTGCAAAACTGGAAATGTGATGTATAATAAAGGAAAATGTATAATAAAAATATTTTTTAAAAAAAAGTCACCCAGGCTTGGCTTCCTTGAGAGAGATCCAGAAGAAAGGTACTTGAAACTGTTTTGATTGGATTAGGAGCTCAGCCCTGTGACAAATCCATCATTCCTGAGCTCTCCCATTTCTCTTCTTGCTTCTGTGCATGGATAAATAACCCAACCCTGATTAACAATTTTCATCCCGGGAAATTGATGTGTGCGATTCAGGGCATGCAACCCAAACACAAGACATTTGTTTTTGTTTTTGTTGCATCACGGAAATAATTACCCAATCTAAGACCGTCCCATTTTTGTAATCAGTACCCCATTCATCACTACAGACTCTTGGAGTCAGAGATCAAAACAAAAGGAGGCATCTGCTAAGACCAGCAGGGGGCGCCCGAGACTTTGATCTCTGTCCAAAAAAGGACCGTGGAGAATAGAAGTTGAATGCAGCCGCCAGTGTTGCACTTGGAAGCTACTGCTTAAGCAGTGATGGATGTTAAACACACCTCCTTATTTGAGCCTTTGATCAAGTCCAAAAACAGAGAGATCCAGGCTGTCTGACTCGGATTTAAAGCCAGCACATTGGCAAGCTCAGTGATGTGTTTGAATATTCGGATTGCAAGGAGCAAATCTGTCTTTAGCACTTAGCAATAGCACTTACACTTATATACCGCTTCACAGCACTTTACAGCCCACTCTAAGAGGTTTACAGAGTCAGCATATTGCCCCCCCCTCAACAGTCTGGGTCCTCATTTTACCAACCTCAGAAGGATGGAAGGTTGAGACGACCTTGAGCCTGGTGAGATTCGAACTGGCAAATTGCAGTCAGCCAGCAGTCAGCAGGAGTAGCTTGCAGTACTGCATTCTAACCACTGTGCCACCACAGTTCTTATATCCTTTTAAATAAAACTGTAACACACAGAAAGGGCCATGAGTAACCTCTTCATGCTTCTTTGAGGGAATAACAGAATAACAGAGTTGGAAGGGACCTTAGAGGTCTTCTAGTCCAACCCCTGCTCAGGCAGGAGACCCTATATCATTCTGGATAAATGACTGTCCAGTCTCTTCTTAAAAACTTCCAGTGTTGGAGCACCCACAACTTCTAAAGGCAATTCATTCAATTGATTAATTATTCTTTTTTTAAAGAATCTGTTTATTGAGTTTTAACTTTAAAAACATATACATATTCATATTCCACAATTCTAAGACATCGACATCTATTTGGTTATTTACATACATTTAGTCCATCTTATTTACATTGTGTATAATTCCACACTTACAATATACATCTACTTATTTTTCCTATTTTCCAACCAGTCATACAGTTTTTCCCACTTGATTAATTATTCTGTCAGCGAATTTCTCCTTAGTTCTAGGTTGGTTCTCTCCTTAATTAGTTTCCATCCATGATTTCTTGTCCTGCCCTCTGGTGCTTTGGAGAATAGCTTGACTCCCTCTTCTTTGTGGCAGTCCCTTAGATATTGGAAGACTGCTATCATGTCACTCCTAGTTCTTCTTTTCATTAAACTAGACATACCCAATTCCTGCAACTGTTCTTCATATGTTTTAGCCTCCAGTCCCTCAATCATTTTGTTGTTCTTCTCTGAAATATTTCTAGTCTCAGCATATTTTTTTATATCATGGCAACCTTATTGTGAGAGTTGGGAGTAAGTAGGAGAAATCATGGGTAGGCAAACTTGCATTATATTAGACCTGATGAATTAATTTCCAAAGAAATGCGCTAAGATGGCTGGAGCGCTATATAGGGCACTATTAGTTACATTGATGCATTAATGTAATCAATAACTTAAGATCGTGGCACTGGCAACTTTCTTTGATGGTAGACATTTTGGAATTGTAAATCGTGGTGCACACATAGCAAATATGTAACCTTTGATGAATAACCACACCAAAATGTCAATACAGATGTCATGTAGTACTATATACAGTATAGTCAAAAATATGTTTTTCACACTTCTGCAATAACTTCCACTTTCCACCTGGAAATTGTGTGGTGTAACAGAACAAAATTAGAGAATAGGAGGCGGTGTTGTCTTGGATGGTTAGGTAATTGTGACTCAAATCTTCCAATTTTCAGCATCCTTTTGATTTTATCTTTTTTAATGTCTCTCTTTCCATCTGCTTTTCTCCTATTTATTGCACAGTCTTTGAATGGTCTCTCCAAGGAGGCATCACAACACTCCCGTGAACTTCTTGAATTGTATACAGATAAGAGAGACTGACGTCTATGCTTGGATGGAAAGATGAAATTGATTGTGCAACCGATCAAAGAGGTTGAATCAGAAGGGGCTCAACATCTGGATATCCAGAGGAGCCACCAATGAACAACTGAAGCAAGGGTGATTTAGAACTTTTCAGTTGACTGCTTTTTAATCATTGCCTAATTTATTTAGTTTATTTTTTTGTTAGGTGTCACTTCTGAACCTGAAAAGAATTGAAAGGAAAGAGGCTAGTTATCTACATCTCTCTTGCTCTGTGATATATTGTGTATAAGGGAGCCATTTTTGCTTGAACTTAGCTCAACTTCCATTAAGAATGTACACTGTCAATTTTGTCAATTTCATCAATTTTATTCTCCAATTTTAATTTTCCACTCTGATTAAGACAGGCAAGATATCTGTTTTCCAATATTGTGTTAGGCTGATTCTTGCTGAGGTCAACATGCATCTTAATAAATTGTGATAGTTCTCATTTGTCTTTTATAGAATTACGGTATGCCTCGTTAGAAACATCTGTAGTTTCAGTTAAAGTTTTACATTTTAAAAAATAAGTGTCTTAACTTTCAACATTTTTTCCTGTTACTGCTGACTTGTGAATTCTGCCACCACTTTTATTCCCAAGTGCTAGATACAGTAGTCACTTCACTGATATCTTAAGAATAATTACGTAGGTCATGAGTAAAAGTGCAAAATAAGACAATGCAATATTTTATACCAATTTTCTCTTCGAAGGTGCTGTACAAAGCAATAAAAGTTAACTCTAATAAATGCCTAATAAAATCTAAAAGAAAAAAATTACATTTGTTGATAATGGGAATCGATTTAAGAAACATTTTGCTTCTAACGTAATATTAGCACACAAATGGCTGGGTAATTGTCATGAAAATTTTGATAACTTGGTGGTCAAACCAAACTTTCCCCTATTCAAGAGGTCAGCATCACCACCGACCAAAAGGTCTTGCTGTTGGCCATACCCGGAGGTGGAACCACAAATTGACCTTCTCTGGATGTGGCTAAACCTGAGGGAAGGTCAAAATTGTCAATCATTTGATGTTTAGGACTTGGGATGCTTTGGGCGTAACTGCCAATGGTCCTGTTTGTGTAGCCAATTTGTTCATGACAACTGGAAAGAAATGGATGGGAAGAGAAATTGGAAAATGGACTGTGATGTATTGCAGGTGGCAAGTATGGATATGGAACTGAATGGATATTCCCATCCAGGATGACTATTTCGAAGAGAGTGGGGGGGGGGAGAGGAGAGAAGAGAGGCAACAAAAAAGAGGTGGAGAGAGAGGAAAGGGGGAGGGAAAGAGAGAGAGAGAAGAGAAAGGAGAGAGAGAGATAGAAGGAGAGAGAGGAAAGAGGGAGGGAGGGAGTGTGGGAGGGAGGGAGAGAGAGAGAGGAAAGAGGGAGGGAGGGAGTGTGGAAGAGAGAGAGAGGGGGGGAAAGGAGAGAGAGATACAAAGAGAGAGAGGGAGGAGGGAGGGAGGAGAGAGGAGGGAGGCGGGAGAGAGAGATAGAAAGAGAGAGAGGAAAGAGGAAGGGAGAAGTAATTTCAGTCTCTCTTGTGGGCATTCTCAACTATTTGAAGAATTGAGAGCTTTTGATGACCATAGAATAAATCAACTTCACTTCATCCCATACCTAGGGAAACAAATGACTCTTACAAAGTTGGAGCATCTAAACGGTTTATTAAAAGCCCAGCATTACGTTTTAAAGAAGGATATAAAGTCCAGCATAGTTTTCCTTCTGCAAAATAGGTTTAAAGAGAACTGAAGAATCTACGCTACGTTGAAGGGGCTGGTTTTCTTTTGTTTTAAATAGGTTGTTCAGAAAATGTCATGCATTCAATGGTACAAGAGAATTTATGATTGTGGCTCATGGTGTAAGTTTCCAGTAAGCAAATAAATAAAACTGGGTCTTCTAATCGTTATTGCGAAGTGTTGTTGTGAGTTTTTATGTCATCTAACACGCATTTTGGAAGAGCATCCTGTATGGGAGCTGAGAAACAAAATTAGTCAAAGAGAATAGCAATTGTTTCTCCTTTTTTATTTATTTTTTCCGTTTTTGGGTGGGTGAGTGTCATCTCCTTCAATATTATTCATTTTAGAGTCTGATTCTGGAAATTAAATATTCTCTCTAACCTTATTGTTCCATAAAATCCTCAGTAGGATTAATCCCAAACCAGCACATTCTCTCTCTCTCCCTCTCTCTCTCTCCCTCTCTCCCTCTCTCCCTCTCTCTCTCCCTCCCTCTCTCCCTCTCTCTCCCCCCCCCCCCCCCTCCCTCCTCTCTCTCTCTCTCCCCTCCCTTTCCCTCTCTCTCTCTCACACACACACACACACTCCCTCCCTCTCTCTCTCTTTCCCTCTCCCTTTCCCTCTCCCTTCCTCCCTCCCTCCCTCCCCCCCTCTCTTTCTCCCTCTTTCCCCCCCTCTCTCCCTCTCTCCCTCTCTCTCACACACTCTCTCTCCCTTTCTCTCTCTCTCTCTCTCTCTCTTTCTCTCTCTCCTTTTCTTGTAGGTTTTTTTCCTCATGAATCATGAGGAATGGTCAGTCAGCTGATCTGAAAATGTGGAGATTTCTTTGTTGGTTTGCTTTCTCTTGGCTCGTCTGCTAGCAAAGATTAAGGATGTTTACCAGCCCTCTAATAGGGTATTGTGTCACCCTTGGAGAGCAAACAAATGAAGAACTGGGCAACGAGAAAATACGTAACCAACTTGGCTTCTAGTGAAAAGCTATTTTGAGAAAATTCTTGAATTACTTTCATTTGAGAGAGCCGTATAGAATTCAGGAGGTGAGGCAGCCACTTCTGCTCAACCAGCGTACTTTTTCCTGGCCTTGTGAACCAAGTTAGTATATGCAATTTCTATACTGCCATCTTGAAATCCTAACGCAGGGCCAGAGTTTTAACATTTATTTGCTCCCTGATGTTGCTGGAAAGCTGTTGGGTTGCTTGCTGTGAGTTCTTACCTAAGAAGGAAGGTGAAAAATGCATTTTTCAAGTCATGTCATCTAGGGAAGTAGGACAATTTCCTAGGAAGTAGGACAGTTTCTTCCTCCATGGGTAGAAAAGTAGTTTTTTCCCCCCATTTCTGGGTGTGGGGCATTTTCTGAAGCATGTTATGCTTTCTCTGACGTTTGATCTAATGACTCCTTTCTCATTGCGTGTCTTTCTCCCTTCAGATTATCAGTAGAAATGTTTATAACTGTTCTTCATGGAGGTAAGTCAGCTCTCATTTTTTTTGGCTTCTGTTATATTCTGTCTACAAATCTGTCTCTGGTTGAAGACATCAGTAGCTTTCCTAAAATTGCTCAGGTAGGTCTTGACGTACAACTATAACTGAGCCCAGAATTCTGGGTGTGAATCAGGCGTGGGTTCTACTTACCTTCCCTACCTACTTCCTGCCACGTCGCGCAAAACACCCAGAAATGACCCTCTGTGCATGCGCAGAAGCCTTTGTGCATGCGCAGAGGGTATTTTTCCAAGCCGCGGCGACCGGAGGACCGGTTCAGGGGCGTGGACTGCCGGTCATCGCTGCCGGTTTGGCGAGCGGCAGTAAATTTCCGCTACCGGTTCTAAAGAACCAGTCCGAACCGGCAGCAACCCACCTCTGGTGTGAACCATGCCAGCCATTAAGCAGGTGACCATGGGACTGTACCCAATTTTATGTCCTTTTTGTGGCAGTCATTAAGCAAATGTGGCTGTAAAGCGGATGTCACACTTGTTAAGCAAACGTGGTAGTTATTAAATGAATCCATGGTTTGCAATGGACATTGCCAGAAATCAGATATAAATGCCAGTTTGCAATAAAATGTCATACCACTGGACACTGCAAATGCAGGCTGTTTAAGAAGCATGCCAAATACAATCACATAACCGCAGGGAATGGGATGGCCATAGGAACTTCAAATCTGGGTCAAAATTAACCCTGGGGAAGTCCGTCATAATTTTCAATGCTAAGCGACTGGTCCTAAATCAAGGATAACTTGCACCCAGTCTCATTTTATGTAGGTCTAGCCCAGGGGTGTCAAACTCAATTTGATTGGGGGCCGCATCAGGGTTTATTTATTTATTTATTTATTTGTTTGTTTGTTTGTCAAACATGTACAAGATAGCAGGTATAGGTATAAACATAAACATAATCAAGGTGAATACAGATAGATGAGGACAATAGGACAGTAGGACAGGGACGGTAGGCACGCTGGTGCGCTTATGCACGCCCCTTACAGACCTCTTAGGAATGGGGTGAGGTCGACAGTAGACAGTCTAAGGTTAAAGTATTTTGGGTTTGGGGAAGAAACCACAGAGTCAGGTAGTGAATTCCAGGCATTGATCACTCTGTTGCTGAAGTACGGTATAACCATAAACATAATCAAGGTGAATACAGATAGATGAGGACAATAGGACAGTAGGACAGGGACGGTAGGCACGCTGGTGCGCTTATGCACGCCCCTTACAGACCTCTTAGGAATGGGGTGAGGTCGACAGTAGACAGTCTAAGGTTAAAGTATTTTGGGTTTGGGGAAGAAACCACAGAGTCAGGTAGTGAATTCCAGGCATTGATCACTCTGT
>QLTV01020727.1:759709-781670 GCA_003457575.1 Thermophis baileyi
ACTGTACAACATTTCAGAAAATTGGTTGTCCAATCTCTTCTTAAACACCTCCAGTGATGGAGCCCCCACAACTTCTGGAGAAAAGCCTTTCCATTGATTGTTCTCACTGTCAGGAAATTGCTCCTTAATTCCTGGTTGTTTCTCTCCTTGATTAGTTTCCATCCGTTGCTACTTGTCCTGCCTTCAGGTGCTTTGGAGAATAGCTTGACTCCCTCTTCTTTGTGTCAGCCCCTGAGATATTGGAACTTATCTGCTGAATTCTCTTGCATTCTCATGGGGAAAATATGTGAGCCAGGAAACTATCCTGAGCATTCTATAATCGGAGTTTAGTCATCATCGACATCAATTAATTCATCAATGTTATTATCTGCTTTATGCATCATCAATTTGGCAGCTTTGAGTTTCATGTTCTTTTATATACTTTTGTAGTGCAGCATTGTTTCCGTTTTCATTCAATAATTGTTTTGGTATGTCTTTTAAGTGCAGGTAATAAAAATATAACACTGTAAATAAAAAAATTTGCATGTGAGCATCTGTATTGCTTCAAACAATGCTGAGAATCTAGAATGGATCTATGCTGCATCTGTAATGGGATGTGACAATATTCTTAAGGAAGAGAAGAAGAGACACAGCCTAGATCAGGGGTGTCAAATTCGATTTCATTGAAGGCCGCATCAGGGTTGTGTTTGACCTCGGGGGGCCAGGGTGGGTGTGGCCAGCTTGACATCACTCATGTTGGGGGTGCCTGTGATGATCCGAGTGCTCTGCCAGCAAAAATGGGCTCCCAAGCTCTGTTTTTGGCTGCGACGGCCTCATGCAACCTTCTGCCAGCAAAAATGGAGCTCGGGAGGGCTGCCCGCGGCCCTCCCGAGCTCCATTTTCACTGGCAGAGGAGGCCACCGCAGGCCGGTCCTTTGCTGTTTCCAGGGTGGGCCCATGTGTCAGATCTAAGCACCCCGCAGGCCAGAAGGTGCTCCCTGGGCCTTGAGTTTGACACTCCTGGCCTAGACATGGTCAGGTCAGGGAAATCCCAGTCCAAAGCAAGAATATAATTTGAGAAAGCATCTCAAACTTGACCTTCCCCAGTTCTAAAGAAGATGAAGGGAAAAAGCCAGTTTGGCCTAGTGGTTAAGGCATCCAGCTAGAAACTGGGAGCCAGAGTTCTAGTCCTACCGTATGCCATCAAAGCCGACTCGGTAAGTTTGAGCCAATCACGAAGAGACTGTCAGTTCTAGTTCTGCTGAAAGTTGGCTGGGTGACTTTGGGCCAATCAACAGGAGATTGTGAAATCTAGTTCTGCCTTAGCCATGAAAGCCAGCTTGGTGAGTTTGAACCAATCACCAGAAGACTGTGAGTGACAGTTCTGCTTTAGGCATAAAATCTGGCTGGGTGACTTTGGGCCAATCACTAGGACACTATGAGTTCTAGTTCTGCTTTAGGCATGAAAGGTGACTGGGTGACTCTAGTCCAGTCATTCTCTCAGCCCAGTTCACCTCACAGGGTTGTTGTTGTTGTAGGGAGAGGAAGGAGTATTAGGTATGTTCAGGGCCTCGAGTTATTTGTAAAAATAATAAAGGCGGGATACAAATAAATAAATAAATAAAGAAGAGGGAAACCCATCCAATGTACAAGATTCTGTTACTGTAACCTTATAATAAAAGCAGTTTTAATATTCATAACTTTGGTATTCAGATCTGGTCAACCTCAGTGACATCACCCTCTGACACCAGTCATGTTTTGCAAAGCCAGTGATTGAGTTCAAACACTAAGCCAAAACCAAACCAAACCAGCTCTGTTTTAGTTTTGCACCATTATCTGAACACAGCCATTGTGGGGTATATTATTGCCAACATTTCTAGATTATTTTCTTATAAGCAAGGAAGAGAATAAATTTGCAGAAGGATCCAAGCTTACCTTTCTAATATCTCCAGTCAAAAGGACAAAGTTCAGAGAAACACATTTGTCGGAGATGTAGGCAAACTGCTGGCCATTAGACTAAGCCAGTATTTCTCAATCGTGGCGCCTTTAAGATGTGCGGACTTCAACTTCCAGAATCCACCAGTCAACATGGTGGCAGGGGGATTCTGGGAATTGAAGTCCACACATCTTAAAGGAACCAAGATTGAGAAACATTGGATTAGTCAATGCAAATCAAAATGGAAAAACATCTTATGTGTATGAATATTCAGTACTAGGAAAGAATATATATATATTTTTGGACCTTCATTACTTCCTGAAACCTGCAACCACAGGAGGTTAAGGGTGACCTATTTTCAGTTCCATGTGCAGGTCAAACATTGGCCTTGAAACTGGACTTGTTATCATCCATCAAGCAGTCTCTAAGAGCAACTGACAGCAATTATCACCGTCGCTTTTGAATGGGGTTATGTCAATGTGTCACTCTTATACTTCTTAGTTCAGTACAATTGGCTAAATGTGGAGACACCAGATTAAATAGGTTCCCCCCCCCCAGTTTAGGACAGTGGAACAGATTATACTGTGTTTATCCATGGTTTGTTAAATGTGAGTCTCTGGCTACTAAAGGCTTAATTTTCCATAAGGATTGCTCTGTAAATTATTTTGGAAAAGCTTGTGTGTGGTTGTAGTTTGCTCTTCTTCCCTTGAGGTGGTACCTCAACGGTTGAGAACTTTATGACCCTCCAGATGGGGATGAACAGGGTCCTTCGATTGTGGCCATGTCTCTACTCATCCTTTACCTGCAGTTTGCTTTTCATGTAAAGCAGAGAACTGTTTTGGAAAGAGGCTTAGCAGCTTCAGATCTGGTTAATGCCTGGATAGCAGTGAACCAGAAATTTCACAGATGGGAGCTAGTGTAGGATGTTTGGCCTGTAGCCTGCTAATTCAAAACAAATGCATTCCATTTCTATCCATTGGTTCAGAAGGAAGAGCCGAGGTGGCACAGTGGTTAGAGTGCAGTACTGCAGGCTACTTCAGCTGACTGCTAGCTGCAGTTCGGCAGTTCAAGTCTCACCGGCTCAAAGTTGACTCAGCCTTCCATCCTTCCGAGGTGGGTAAAATGAGGACCCAGATTGTTGGGGGCAAGAAGCTGACTCTGTGAACCGCTTAGAGAGGCCTGTAAAGCACTGTGAAGCAATATATAAGTCTAAGTGCTATTGCTATCTTCCTTCCTTCCTTCCTTCCTTCCTTCCTTCCTTCCTTCCTTCCTTCCTTCCTGTGGTTAGAATGCAGTACTGCAGGCTAACTCACTGCTCACTGCCAGGGGTTTGATCCTGACCAGCTCAAGATTGACTCAGCTTTCTGTCTTTCTGAGGTGGGTAAAATGAGGTCCCAGATTGTTGGGGGCAATATGCTGATTCTGTGAACTGCTTAGAGAGGGCTGTAGAAGCTCTATGAAGCGGTATATAAGTCTAAGTGCTATTGCTATTGCAGATATGAATATATATTTTCTGGTTAACATTTTCATAGAGGAGTTTGGAATTGCTACCGAGAGAAAATTCAATCTTTCTTCACGACAGTAACAATCCAATTTGATTGGACTTGATTGCTTCCAATTTTTTTTTTTTTTACAAATTCTTTACAGGGCCAGAAAAAAAAAAGGATTTTAAATGAACCTCTATCCAGGTTTTCAATACTGCTTTGATTTTGCTCCGGGGGGGGGGGGGACTGTCTCTGTTTTGTTCCGATCAGAGCAGATTAAATAAGTCCACATGGCTGAGATGAAAGAGATAAGGCACATTTTTTCCAATGTGAAATATTTGCAGATGAGTGTGTGTGAGAGAAAGAGTACACACTGTGTTCTTCGCTCATTCCTTTCGAAGAATGTGTTTCTATTTTGTTGGCATGGCTTGGGAACAGAAAGGATCAGATAACTTCACACTTCATTTTGAAAACTCTTGTGTTGAGCAATCACCAAATGTATGTTAAGGAGTACTCCAGAATTAACAATATGGAGTGCAGTAGATATATTCATGGACATGCACCCTAAACATTATTAAGCGGGAGTGATTACTATAGCCTTATGCGAACTTGGGCTGAAGGCTATGGAGACAAATTATTTTGTTCTCAAGTTCCTGCCTTGCTTGTCGTTAGTTGTGTTTAAGTGACCTTTGGACTATATACCTGGGAATTCAATAGAACAGTGGCATCCTTGGTGTTCTCTGAGCTTGGTTGTTTTCCTGCAGACATTTCATTACCAAACTAGGTAACATCATCAATGTACATCAGATGATGTTACTGTCAGGGTTCCAAGTAGTTGGATAATGAAACATCTGCAAGAAAACAACCAAGCTCAGAGAACACCAAGGACCCCACAGTTCAATCCTGAGCTACATATATTCAAGTATTGGTATTGATAGAATAGGTTTTAAAGCGAGAAACTGAGCTGTGGTGGTGCAGTGGTTAGAATGCAGTACTGCAGGCTACTTCTGCTGTCTGCGGGCTGCCTGCAATTTGGCAGTTCGAATCCCACCAGGTTCAAGGTTGACTCAGCCTTCCATCCTTCCGAGGTGGGTAAAATGGGGACCCAGATTGTTGGGGGCAAGAGGCTGATTCTGTAAACCGCTTAGAGAGGGCTGTCAAGCACTGTAAAGCGGTATATAAGTCTAAGGGCTATTGCTATTGCTAGAAGTTGTCTTAAGTTGAAGAATTGTCTTCAAGTCCTTGATTACTTCATCATCTTCTGCAGTAGCCATGCTTGCGTTCATCACTCACGAAATGGCATCTTTCTCAATCTGAGGTCATCTTCAGGGGTGGGTTCCAACTTACCTCATTGCCGGTTCACTCCCTCCCGTGCCGTGTGGGCACCCATGCGCAGTAACAAAAAATCCGGGGGAAAAAACAAAGCCGAAAAAAAGATGGCGACCGCATGCACAGTGCCGGAAGTCGGCTTCTGTGCATGCTCTGAAGGAAATAAAAAATAAAAAAAATAAAAAAAATTGGGAAAAAATAAAAAAAAAGATGGCGGCCCCCACGGACCAGCACCGACCGATCCGGTTCGGTGATGTCATCATGACATCACCAGCAGGCCGCTACCGGTTCGGGAGAACCGGTCCAAACCGGGAGGAACCCACCCCTGGTCATCTTGATGTGTTGGGTCAACTGTGTTGAAAGTGAGCTTTCCTAATCATCAGGCTAACATGTCCCCAAGACCAATTTTCCAAGAAAATACCACATCCCATCAAAATCAGCAAGGAGACATTCCCCTCCCCCAATCTATTTCCAAGTGAAGATCTCCAAAATGCTGGTTTTATTGAAGTTCCTCCTAATGGTAGCCAATTTTCTTTTCCAGCAAGGAGACCTGATGGAAAAGCAGCAAAGGAAGTTGGGTAGCCCAACAAGAATGCATCGACAATATACTTCTTTTCACTTCCATCTATCAATATTTAGATAAAGAGTACATTTTGCTGTTTGGCCCAACTGAAGCCAAGCCAATTTGTGCCGCAGATTCTAAAGAGAGTCACGATTATGCCGTGTGACCACACAACTGTGTAAAAGATACATTGGTGTACTTCAGCTAGAGAGGACAACTGTCACATCCGCCATCGTTGGTCATGCTGGTTGGGGCTGCGAGTTCAGGACTGTCTTCTTCTTTTTTTAAAAAGTTTTATTGGATTTTTTAAAAATATACATCAATATCAATACATGAACAGTGTGGCCTCTGGGTATAATTCATTTTGATACAAACAGCAATAATAGTAATAATAGTAATAATAATAATAATAGTTGTTGCATTAATCAAGCTTATGTAATCCTAGTATTGATACCCAAGATTGCTTTTTAGAGTAGTTAATCAATATTTCAATGTTCCATTTTAATGCCAATGATATTATTAAGCATGCATAGTAATACCATCTTTCAACCTCTAATCTTTCCATCTAATTAAGTATATCTGCTAATATTCCCCTTATTTCTTATTTCTACCTCTATTCTAACTTCTAATCAGGCCACCATTACTAATCCTAGTGTTAATACACTTGTTTATATTAAGACATACCATGTTTCCCTGAAAATAAGACCCTGTCTTATATTTTTTTGAACCCTGAAATAAGCGCTTGGCCTTATTGTCATGCACTCAAAAGCCCAATTGGGGTTATTATCAGGGGATGTCTTATTTCGGGGGAAACAGGGTAGGACTATCTTGAGGGTGCTCCAACACTGGAGGTTTTTAAGAAGAGATTGGACAACCATTTATCTGAAATGGTGTAGGGTTTCCTGCCTAAGCAGGGGGTTGGACTAGAAGACCTCCAAGGTCCCTTCCAACACTGTTATTCTCTGGATCACGTTTTACCTAACCTGCATAACCATAAAAACTCGATAGAGGAAACAGAACTAGGACATTGTAAAAAGTGAAAGTATAGGATGGAAACTCGAGTCAGACATAAGCAATAAAATATGCAGAGCAGGTTGAACTGGTTTGGCTGCTGCCAGCGCAGCACAGTACAAATTTAACAAATTTAAAGCACCCGAAGGCCAGACAAGGAATAATGGATGGAAACTGATCAAGGAGAGATTCAACCTAGAAATAAGGAGGAACTTTCTGACAGGGAGAACAATCAACCAATAGAACCATTTGCCTTCAGAAGTTGTGGGAGCTTCATCACTGGAGGCTTTCAAAAAGAGACTAGACTGCCATTTGTCAGAAATGTTATAGGGTCTCTTGCTTGGGTGGGGGGGGGTCAGACTAGATGACCTACAAGGTCTCTTCCAACTCTGTTATTCTATTTCAATTGCAGCAACTTTGCAAGCTCAGAAAAGGAAGCTTCTGAGACCTGGTGTCACGGCTTTTGATCATTACTCACTGATCATTACTATCAGGGGTGGGTTCTAACTTAACTCGCTTCCTCCCGCGCCGCGTGGCCGATTTTTTTGGCCGCATGCGCAGTGCCAAAAAATAAACAAAAAAAATTAAAAAGCCAAAAACAAGATGGCAACGCATGCGCAGTGCCGGAAACTTGGCTTCTGCGCCTGCGCAGAAGAAAAAAAAATTAAAAAAAAATCCCCCCCCCCAAAAAAATTTTTCAAAAAACAAATTCCCCCCAAAAAGATGGTGGCACCCATGGACCAGCACCAACCGAACCGGATCCGGGACGTCACCGTGACATCACCAGCGGGTCACTACCAGTTCGGGCGAACTGGTCCGAACTGGGAGGAACCCACCTCTGATTGCTATGGATCATTGATCAACCAAGCATTACTGCTGTCATTTCCATTCCATTTCAAAATCCCTCAATTCAAACAGTTGCCAATGAGGCTGTAGGAGGCTTGGAGACAGCCAACCTTTCCTTCGGTGTAGGACATTGGATGAAACGGATTACGTGGGCATCAAGTCTTCGCATGCTGATAAATACGGTTGGCTGTCTTGCAAGAGGCTTCTGAGTTGATGTTGCTATTTTAGACCTTTAATAATAAATCATGGTGGATGTTCAACCTCAGCTGCAAGTTGGAGCAACTGCCAAAGAGTTTATTCTTTTAAAGCAGCAATGCAACATTTAAGAAAAACAATTAAGCAATAAGAAAAAGAAAACAAGCAATTAGGTCTCTCTCATTTCCCTTGCATCATAAACCACAGAAATTGCTTTGTCCCAACCAGGCTACCTGTGGAGGAATGTCCTTGAACAGGTTGTCCTCAATGTACGACCAACGTAGTCCTCAACGTATGACAATTGAGCCCAGAATTTATGTTGCTAAGTGAAAAAAAATTTGTTAAGTGAGTTTTGCCCCATTTTATGACCTTTCTTGCCACAGTTGTTAAGTGAATCGTTAAATTAGTAACAATCGTTAAGTGAATCTGGCTTCCCCATTGACTTTGCTTGTCAGAAGGTCACAAAAGGGGATTGCATGACTCCGGGACACTGCGACCGTCATAAATATGAACCAGTTGCCAAGCATTTGAATTTCGATCACGTGACCATGGGGATGCTGCAACGGTCGTAAGTGTGAAAAATGGTCATAAGTCACTTTTTCCAGTGATGTTGTAACTTCGAATGGTCACTATATGAACTGTTGTAAGTCGAGGACCACCTGTGCTATCCTGGACATTTGTCCATTTGTTGGACAGGTGGAAATCAAATGAGTTCATTGTACAGATTAATTTAGCTGTATGGCTGCATTTCTGCATTGTTGCTATCCAGATAGTCCTTGACTTACAACCATTCATTTAGTAACAGCTCAAAGTTAAAGCAAGACTGAAAAAAGTGACTCACATCAGGGGTGGGTTCCACTTACCTTCCCTACCTTTTGCATCGCGCAAAAGACCCGGAAATGACCCTCTGCGCATGCGCAGAAGCCTTTGCGCATGCGCAGTGGGGGTTTTTGCAAGCCGCGGCGACCGGAGGACCGGTTCGGAAGCGTGGACCACCGGTCATCGCTGCCGGTTCTGCGAGTGGCGGTAAATTTCCGCTACTGGTTCTAATGAACCGGTCCGAACCGGCAGCAACCCACCACTGACTCACATCCCCATGGTCACGTGATCAAAATTCGGGCCCTTGGCATGTATTTATGATGGGACAGATGATTGCTATTTGCGACTTTCTTTCTTCTGTAAAAGCAAAGTCAATGGGGGAAACCAGGTTTAGCAATAGCAATAGCACTTAGACTTATATACCGCTTCATAGTGCTTTACAGTCCTCTCTAAGCGGTTTACAGAGTTAGCATCTTGCCCCCAACAATCTGGGTCCTCATTTTACCCACCTCGGAAGGATGGAAGGCTGAGTCAACCTTGAGCCGGTGAGATCTGAACTGCCGAACTGCAGCTAGCAGTCAGCTGAAGTAGCCTGCAGTGCTGCACTCTAACCACTGCGCCACCTCGGCTCATAACAACTCAAACACAGGTTTGCTTAACAACTGTGTGATTCACTTAATGACCAGAGCAAAACAGTCGTAAAATTGGACGTGGCTCATTTAACAACAACCTCGCTTAGCAACAGCTGTATTTTGAGAACTCTAAAGGAGAATATTTGTAGCTCGGGGTTGACGTGAGGGGTCCTTGGTGCTCTCTGAGCTTGCTTGCCTGGTGCCCTTCTTGCAGACATTTCATTACCCAACTAGGTAACATCATCAGTGCTAGTAAGGAGTGCTGTTGGCTGTCATTTCATATTCTGGTGTCTTGAGAACTCTTATGCGCTGAACAGAAATTGCCACTGTTGTATATTCTATGATAACGTGGGCTCTTCACGCACCGAACCAACCAACTTGTTACTTTCGCATTCGGATCTCCACATGAGCTTCATGTGGGACCCACCAACTGATGTCAAAAACTAAGCAGGGTTAGGCCATGTTAGTACTTGCATGGAAAATCTCTCGGAAATGCAGGACTGTAGGCTAGATCCTGAAGAAGCAACAGCAAACCACGTTGAGGTCCTTCTCCAGAGAAATACATGGACAACTTCTCCAAGACGTTGTGTTTCTTTTGATGGACACTGGACTTGCTCATGTTAACTGGACGTGATCCTAAGGACCAAGTTTATTAGGAGGAGAAATTCCATATTTTATTGCAGCAGATGGTTGGCTGATGGCAAAATTCATAACAAGATGTATTTACCATGTACTAATTAAAAGGGGTGGGGTTTTTTTTGTCCATAGGCAGTTGAGTAGTGTTTCAGTCTTGGAAGAGACAGGTTTTCTGCATCTGCACAAGAAACCTGACTTTTCTTTTGGTGAGTCATTTGAGCACAGATTTTAACGCTTCTTTTTATGATGGGTGCTAAATGTAGGAAAACACCCGCTTCCCAGGTACCTCCTGTAGCCTTTGGTAATATCCAACACAAGAGGTAATTGGCATAAAAGAAGCAGAGGCTGGAACCCTCTATACTGGAGAAGTTAATTTGCACGTGGTGTTTCATTTTTTTTGCATACAAAATTCAGATAGAAAAGGAATTGGTCAATATCTTAAAATAAAATTGCCAGTTCATTTGGTTTCTATTTGCAGAGCTGCCCAAGATCCATGAACATTAATTTTCTGCATCTTTATGCACAGGTATATTCAGTTGATGAAAGTTAAGCTTATGCATTCTGCTAAATCGCACATAAATTGTAGTGTGGTTTAATGTCATGTGTGAACCCTGTCATGGGTTTGTAAAACACACATGGTGAATCAGATGGCTACAGTTTGTTTAACTAACCATGTTTGAAATAAATCCTATATTAGCATGTTGTACCAACCCATTTATTGCCACCTGGTGCATGCATACATGCTCATATGCTCACTTGCACACAGAGAGAGTATATGTTATGCATTGACACACACAAAGCCTTATAGGTTTTTAGTTCGAGCTATCTTTCACATTGAAATAGTGATAATACAACCTGATGTTTGGTTAAAGGTGAAGGTAGGGGGAAAATAAAAATAAGAATGACTCTGCGTAGCAGTTCAACTGAACTGTTGAACTGAACAAGGAGAGACTCAACCTGGAAATAAGGAGAAATTTTCTGACAGTGAGAGCAATCAACCAATGGAACAGAGGTTGCCTTCAGAAGTTGTGGGAGCTTCATCCCTGGAAGCTTTCAAGAAGAGATTGGACTGCCATTTGTCAGAAATGGTGTAGGGTCTCCTGCTTGGGTGGGGGGTTGGACTAGATGACCTACAAGGTCCCTTCCCACTCTGTTAATCTGTATCTGTATCAGTTTGCTCAACCTGGTGCCCTTTAAATAAATTGGAATTACATCACCCACATATTGTTGGTCCAAAGCAGTCAATAGACTCTTCCAGGGACCAATTAACTCTGTTGAACTTCAGCTTTGTATCAGCCTCTGCCAACTGTTAAGGAACCAGGTATGACAAAACACAGACTTTCTATAAAAAGACTTTTATTATTAAACTATATTTGTACACTGCAATCCATGGCCAGGCAATGCGATCGACACCCGCTAGCTTCCACTGGGATTGCTGCAGAAGATGCCATTGTCACGCTGAACAACAAAAATACAACTTTGAAGAAACCTAGTGCAAGTCGAAGTTCGTCCTTTTTGCTATCATGGGAAGAACAATCCTTCAGTTTCTTTCGTTCTATATACAAGAGACTTCAGACTTTGTACATATTCAACATTTAAAGGATCGGGCAATAAAAACAGGAAATATTCAAGTTGGTAATCCCAGGTTAATTCTTTTACAGTCCTGTGGTCCTTCTTTTTTTCTTTCTTTCCCTCCAGGGAGAAGATCCTGTACCCATTGATATTGCACAAACACAACTTTGAAGGAGCTGCCCAAAAAAGGCCACTGACGTATGCTGTCCATCACTCTCAGTAGTACATGTTTTTATCCCACCAGCCTGTAGTCAAAGGAGGGGGGAAAAAAAACCAGGAAGAAATAAACATTTTTTTAAATCAGCAGGTTGGTTGGCATAATGAATGCTATTAATAGGAGAAAATATTTGTATCTCAGATCGGCCTGTGGGGTCTTTGGTGCTCTCTGATCTTGATTGTTCTCTTGCAGACATTTCATGACCCAACTGGGTAACTTCATCAGTGCTAGATGAGAATGGGATTTGCTCTCCGCATATATACAGAGATGATGTTACCTAGTTGGGTCATAAAATGTCTGCAAGAAAGCAACCAAGCTCAGAGAGCACCAAGGACCCTACTGAATGCTATTGAACAGATCTCCTTGGTCCATTAAGACAATTATGGGGTATCTCATCTCTCTCTTCTTCCTAGATTGTACACAGACCCTGAAACCAAGTTTCCTGGATGCATCTGATTTCAAGGATTCAAAAGGGCACTTCTGCTATTGTTCCAGAAGAAAGGCCTCTGTAAAAGGGTCCAAAGTTTTGAGAAAGGAACAAACCTCAGCTCCTAAGACCTTATGTAACCCCGATGACTTCCAATGAGAGTCCTACCACCATCACCAAATTGCAATAAAATTGTCATGTTGCATGCAGCAGAAGGGAAGCACTGAGTTTAATGTTTTCCACTCATTAGTTTAAATTCAGTCTAACCTAGGTTTGGGCCTGGTCACCTCAATTTCTTTTGTTTTGACCACTTCGTGCTGACCCAGGTTGTTGGGGGAAAGATGCTGACTCTGTAAACCGCTTAGCGAAGGCTGTAAAGCACTTGGAAGCTGTATATAAGTGCTATTGATATTGATATTGCTATTCTGACCACCTGAATATCAATCAGTAGTAGTAGTAGTACTTTATTGTCATTGCAACTCGTACAACGAAATTAAATGCCATCTTCAGTGTACATTATACATAAGAAAACTATAAAAAAAAAACACACATCCTTCACATTCTATGCAATTGAATTGAAAACCCCGATATTGCATTAATATTGCACTATACAGTAGAATTCAATAAAGTTACTGTTCTGGGATAGAAGCTGTTTTTCAGCCTATTTGTCCTTGTTTTTATTATCCTGTACCGTCTGCCAGATGGTAATAGTTCAAAAAAAGGGTGCCCAGGATGAGATGGATCTTTAAGAATGTTTTGAACTTTCTTAAGGCAGTGGGAGCTATAATTAAAAACCTACTGAGGCCTTTAAGGTAAAGGTAAAGGTTCCCCTTGCACATATGTGCTAGTCGTTCCTGACTCTAGGGGACGGTGCTCATCTCCGTTTCAAAGCCGAAGAGCCAGCGCTGTCTGAAGACGTCTCCATGGTCATGTGGCCGTCATGACTAAATGCCAAAGGCACACAGAACGCTGTTACCTTCCCACCAAAGGTGGTCCCTATTTTTCTACTTGCATTTTTTACGCGCTTTCGAACTGCTAGGTTGGCAGAAGCTGGGACAAGTAACGGGAGCTCACCCCATTATGCGGCACTAGGGATTCGAACCGCTGAACTGTCGACCTTTCGATCGACAAGCTCAGCGTCTTAGCCACTGAGCCACCACGTCCCTTACTGAGGCCTTTAGCAGGTAGCAATAGCACTTAGACTTATATACCGCTTCACAGTGCTTTACAGCCCTCTCTAAGCGGTTTACAGTGTCAGCATATTTGTCCCCAACAATCTGGGTCCTCATTTTACCAACCTTGGAAGGATGGAAGAATGAGTCAACCTTGAGCCCGGTGAGATTTGAACTGCTGAACTGCTGGCAATCGGCAGTCAGCAGAAGCAGCCTGCAGTACTGCACTCTAACCACTGCACCACCATGCCTCAAGAGTACCAGACTAAGTGTAATTTGACAGTAACTCTAGGAGATGTCCAGGACTTCTTGGTTGATCATTTTAGTCAAACACTTGTCGACTATCTAGTTGGGATGTTTTCATTTAGATCCCTGCATTGAACAGCGAGTGAAACGTGATGGCCTTGATGAGCTATGCCAAACTTGGTGCTTTGATGCAAAACAAATGTTTTCCTATCCAAATCTCTTTATTCAGGTGGGATTTTAAAAAAAACAACAGCTATGACATCAATCTTGGAGCCTGGACAAGACTGTCTAATCAGAGCAACCAGAAATACAGAGTTTTAAATTCTGTTGAAATGACAACGGCTCTAAAAGTATAACTGGCTAACTTAATGGTTCATGCCGCCTTTGGCTTCTCTCCAAACCAATGAACCCTTTATTAGAAAGTGAAGTGGAGCCAAGTCTACTAGCTTGCAATTCCCGGTGCCAAGACCAAAAATAATAATAAATCCCTGACCTGAAGGAACCTCTTACATCTTTTTTTTTGGCAAGGGCGATATTGCCTGTGATAACGAGCATTCGACTGAAATTGCAGATTCAGTAATGCTCGCTTGGATTGGAATAGGTGTGGAAGTTTAAATTGTGCATAAAACGCTACGCCACTTACTTCCTGGATATCGTCTGATGAATAACTTGCGCATTTCATCGTAGACCCATATCAAGATGGCAAAAGGCACGGAGACGAACCAATACTGAAACCTAGAAAAGAGAAGTTTGGGCGGGAATTAGGGAATTCTTCAGGGTGGGAATTAGGAAATAAAATCCAATACACCTCATGCTTGAAAAAGCAGGGATGATACTATACTACACTCACAGCAAGGTGTAATTTTAATGTTGTTGGCCACCCAGAGTCACCACGAGACAGTTGGGCGGCCATATAAATTTGTTTTAATTCCTTAATTCATTAGCCTAACCACAAGAAATTAAACTTACCGAAGAGGTGTGAAATTCAAGGCATTGATGCTTCCAAGACCGTAACAGAGAATCAAAGCTATTCCTAACTGTGAAAATATACCGATCCAGATTACTTTGTTCCTGAAAAAAAAAAATACAGATAAGAATAATCACATTATTTATGAGATGTGCACATGGAGAGCCTCTGATAGTATCAATAGAAGGTTCGCATGCAGATGTTACTATGCATACGTAAATGGTGGGCAGTCAGGAAGAGATTATAAAATCCATGCTTGACTTGTTAGATATGGTTTCTCTCTGTGTGTGGATGCATTTGCTTCTAGGCCCCAAAGCAGGGGTGAAATGCTCCCGGTTCGCTCGTACCTGTCGGTTGCCATAGAGCCAGTCACCAAGGTAGCGCGAGGCCCCACCCACCCACCCGGATGCCGCCCGGATGCCACCATTTGGGTTCTTTTACCCTCTGCGCATGCGCAAAGCGTTCTGTGCATTTGCAGAGGGTAAAAGAACCCAAATGGCGGCGTCCGGGTGGGTGGACAGCGCCTCACGCTACCTTGGCGACCGGCTCTACGGCGACCGACAGGTACGAGCGAACCGGGAGCATTTCACCCCTGCCCCAAAGCTCCTAAATTTTTATTTTAAGGACTATATATATTTCTAGTTATTCAGGATCGCATTCTTGAGGTGCTCCTGAGTCCAAATTTGAATCTTATGATTCAGTCATGGGCAGTGATGCTAGCACTGCATCTCCTGATGTTCTCTTGAGCCCAAGTTTGAGTTCTGAAATTGTTTGGACAACTTTGTGATTTTGTTTTTCTGGGGGTTCTGAGAGGCCACCTCAGAGCAATTAGCTTGTTCTAAAATTTGGAGACCCATGGAATCCACACAGCTTGCCTTCAGAAGTTGTGGGAGCTTCATCACTGGAAGCTTTCAAGAAGAGACTGGACTGCCAATCTGTCAGAAATGGTGTAGGGTCTCCTGCTTGGGTGGGGGGGGGTGTTGGACTAGATGACCTACAAGGTCCCTTCCAACTCTGTTAATCTGTATCTGCACCAACCTGAAAAGTCCTTGTTGGAAAATGGAGTTCCGTCTGGTCTTCCTGATGATTAAATCCGCCACTTGTTGAATGGTGATGCTGACAAAAAAGGCTGTGTAGCCTGTGAACTGCAAGTTTTTCCGTTGCTCAAAAGTCTGCAGAACATGGAGAAGGAAGAGAAATTAAATGGCTGAGCTCAAGACAGACTTTCATAGTGAACGGTGGTCTAGGATTATAGAATGATTCTTGCTAAACTGTGGCTAGTGGTCTGGCGGGTGCTTCAGCATCTCCGTCTCCCATAGTTTACAAATTGAAGCTGATGGACAAGAGCCAAATTGGGATATTTATTCAGACTGCCAGGTCCCAGAGGTGCTTTTTCAGGAGGCAACTGGACTTTCTTGTTTTTTCTTTGGAAGATATTTCACTTCTCTTCCAAGAAGCTTCTTCAGCTCTGACTGGATGGTGGGGAATGGAAGGATTTATATTCCTTGCAGACAGCTGGTCATTTGCATCCTTTTTAGAGGGTCCTTGAAGCACTTGGAGGTTTATCTGTGTCCTCAGGGTCACCTGAGTGGTGCTCCTGGTTCCTGTAGTCTGCAATTTTTTCCTCTGGAAATCCATTCCTACCTCCCACACCCTTCAAAGGGTGTCCATCCCAAATTGTATAGCTAAAAAGTCTGTAGAGATATTCAGTCGTCCAGGTCATGGTTGTCCCAAAGGTGCTTTTTCAGGAGGCAACTGGACTTTCTTGTTTTTTCTTTTGAAGATGTTTCGCTTCTCATCCAAAGTGCTTCAACGAACCTCTAAAAGGATGCAAATGACTAGCTGTCTGCTGCAAGGAATATAAATCCTTCCATTCCCCACTATCCTGTCAGAGCTGAAGAAGCTTCTTGGATGAGAAGTGAAACATCTTCAAAAGAAAAAATAAGAAAGTCCAGTTGCCTCCTGAAAAAAAGCACCTTTGGGACAACCATGACCTGGATGACTGAGAATCTCTACAGACTGATAGATATAAAAGCAATGAAATGTGTTTGTTGAATGATTTAAAACGTAACAAGAATTGTTACTTTTCCCATGGACAATTAAATGTTCCATTTAAAATATAACCCTGGTTTACGCAGTGCTAGGGATTCAAACCGCTGAACTCTGACCTTTCTGATTGACAAGCTCAGCGTCTTATCCACTGAGCCACCTCATCCCCTTAGAGAATTCCTACAGACATTCAAACTGCCAGTGAGTATTTGTTGAATGACAGGTTTGTATACATCATCTTAAAATAGATGATTGCATGGTACAGAAAACACTGCAACGAAATAATACAAGTGTCATTGTATAACTGTATAATAAGTAGCAGCCTTATAAAGTGGAATGGGTCCATTGCCTTTGATCCAAGAAAGACCAAGGATATAAGCTATTTTTCTTTGTCAGCTAACTATGATGGCTTTATAAGGTGTCTTCTAAATTGGTAGCTGCACTGAGTGAAGGAATCCATTTGATCCTTCCTGGAATTTGATGGTTGACCTCAAGACTTATACTCGTACCAGCTCAGTGAGTGGATTAGAGAGATTCCTGTGAAATGAATCACTGGAACTATTTTTAGATGTTCCACCCAATATATCCTATATTACTAGACAACATAAGAACGGCATTTTTTTAGGCTGAACAATGTACAGTGAACACTTCTAATATGAAATCTAATCTTAGTGTTGTGGCCTGTCGGCCGCCAGCCCCTCCAGCAGCCGAATCAGAGGAGGAGGAGGCATGGGAGTCAGGGTCAGCATCAAGGCAACCTGAGAGCTCCGAGGGGGAAGAGGGAATGGAGCTGGCAGACAGAGAGACAGAGGCGGAGCCTGGGCCATCCATCAGCCCTCAGATGGAGAGTCAGCAGCCCCCAGGTCTGGAGGTGGCTGATGAGGAAGAGGAGGAACAGCTGGGTCCAGTGCCTGACACGCGGATGTGCAGAAGGCAGAGGAGAGGAGAGCAGTGGAAATCTATGGGCCAGTCCTTGGGAGGGAAGAGCTACCGCTGCTAGAGAAGCCCCGCCCTAGCTCTGGGGATAAAAGGCAGGGGGCGGAGATGAATAGGTGTGGCAGACAACTATTCATCTCCCTGCTGGACAGACTTGTTCGCCTGCTGTGAGAGAGAGAGAGACTTTTTGCCGGGGCTGCTGGCACTCCTAATAAAGGGAACATTTATTTAACTACAGAGGGTTTGTCTATTTGGGAGCCAGGTCAGAACACTTAGGAGCTGCAGAACCAGGAAATAAACCATGCAGGACTGGGCTTCAGATGTCCATGCCAACAGCTCAGTCTCCCAACATTAATGACTACATATTGTGCGCAGAGATGCAACCAACTGGAAAGGATGTGAGACGGATTTGCCAGTGGGTGCTGAAGGAAGCTGAGATCGCTAGTTTCAGGGGCAAGGATGCATTGACAACATGAAAGTACACAAAGTCAACTGGCAGAATTTTGCAGACAATGTCATTCCACGCCTGGGGGAGTTTACTGACTAAGGTTATTTAACGCTAAACTGATATGATATAAAGGATGAGGCTGATATAGGTTTTACATAAGCAGGCCCAGGGCTGTCTCATTTGGTTCTGTTATGGAGGTATGTTTGTCAAATCTTGTCTCAGCTCAGAAGGTTAAAGGGGGCGATGGACCTGGTTTGGACGTGGGTGAAAGACTATAAGGAAGTCTCAAGGCTCTAGGCTAGGTTGGGAAATCAAAAAAATTATCTCGAAAGAAGGCAATGCCAAAATACTTCCAGACTCTACGGAAAAAAAACTACGAGGTTACAGAAGTCAACTTCAAAGAGACTAGGACTTAAAAAAAAATACAGTTAATGTCTCTTAATGAATTTAGCACTGAAGAAATTATTAACCTTGCTGTACCTATAGATATTGGGGTGGGGGGAGGTTTGAATCAATGTTGACTAATGACAACTGTCTGGACTAGTCCTCAAACAATAGATACAAACTTAAAGTAAACCGCTCCAAACTCGATTGCAGAAAATACGACTTCAGCAACAGAGTGGTCAATGCCTGGAATGCACTACCTGACTCTGTTGTTACATCCTCAAAACCCCCAAACTTTAACCTTAAACTGTCTACCGTGGACCTCACCCCATTCCTAAGAGGTCTGTAAGGGGCGTGCATAAGCACACCAGGGTGCCTACCGTCCCTGTCCTACTGTCCCCATTTATTCGTACCCATTTCCTGTGTTCATGTCCATGTTTATACTTATACCTGTTATCTCGCATATGTTTGACAAAGTAAATAAATAAAATAAAATAAATTGTTGGAAGAAGTTTGTCCTTGCTTCTTCTGAAGCAAGTTTGTCCTTCAGAAGCTTCTTGGATGAGAAGCGAAAATATTTACAAGGGGGAAAAAAAAACCTCCAATAAAGTCCAGATGCCTTTTGTAAAAGCACCTTTGGGACAACCATGACCTGGATGACTGAGAATCTCCATAGACACTTGGCCTTCTTCCTACAGTTAAGAAAGAGTGACTGGCCCAAAGTCGCCAGTTGGCTTTGGGGCTAAGATGGGACACAATTAAGTGGAATCTCTCTTCCCCTGGGACTGGTCCTTGTCTTTTACTCAGCATAACTGATGCCTTCAACGAAAGAGATTTGCAACACTCTACCCATTCTTGTCCATAGCTGTCCGTCAAGTCAGCCAAATATTCCTCTTCCCATGGAATTCGGATATGCAGAAGAGAGTCAGGAAGCCAGCCTTGCTCAGCATAAACAGTGAAATAGGTCAAAAAGGCCCCGATAGTTTGGAGAAGGCCTGCAAGAGAGAAGAAAGGATTGGCTTTTATAGGAGAAGAAAGCTGATGAAAAAAGATTGGAAGAATGTCTACCACATTGTTTTCCCTGGAGACATTTGGATCTCAGTTAGCAAGATCCTGTTCATTAAAGATGAGAAATAGTCTCCATGTTCACCCACAAAGGTCCACCCCAACACCACCCTCATTCCTCTCTGGTAAGAATTTCCCTATCATACCGATTTGCAAGTAGGAGTAGACTGCAAGCTCCTGGTTGACCAATCGGTCTCTTTTTTTGTGCCTCGGTTTCCTCTTCATGATGTCACTTTCAGCTTTTTCATAGGCCAGGGCAACAGAAGGAATCTGTACGAGGAAAGACAACAAGTGGTGAGGAATACTCATGCATTTGATTGATTTGTGTTCACTGTACACAGAAAGTAGTCACGCCAAGAAAGTCTAACCTACAATACCCCTAGGATGGTATTCAAGGAAGTACCAACCTCATAAACAACAGCCTAATCGAGAAACCACCAAGAACATTCTCACTGACACTGACAGGCAAGCCACTAGTATGTAAACAGAGAGAAAAACCCACGGCCTTCTAGCACTGATGATGTTACCTTGTTGGGTCATGAAACATCTGTAAGAAAACCACCAAGTTCAGAGAGAACCAAGGACCCCACGAGTCTACCCTAGCCTTCTCCAACTTAATTCCCTTGGATGTGATGAATCACTTGTTTTGTGAGATGACTGGCTATATAAATTTGACAAATTTTAGCACTGTGGCAGTAAGATTTCTCTTTGGCTAGAGCTGGGAAAAATGGTTTAGGATTAAGCTACAATCTGAGAATTAGCCCCTTTGATCTCAGAGGGACTTAAAAGAACTTTGTATTGATGTTAGCAGTTAAACGAGGACTTCTTTCATTATGTTTTGGGTATCCCTTTCCCATTAGCAGAAAACGGGAAGATAGCAATGAGTATGATTTTAACTCTGGTGTTGCCAAATTGTTTGGGTGAACATGCATATGAGAAAGAGGAAGCTTGGTCTTTCAGCAGTCAAGAACTCACAATGTCTGTGCCCAGGTCAATAAAGAGGATGGTAATGGTGCCAATAGGGAGGGGTATGCTGGCGATGATGTAAATCAGGAAAGGACATAACTCGGCAATGTTTTTGGTCAATGTGTAGGCAATCGTTTTCTTCAAGTTGTCAAAAATCAGGCGGCCTAGAGCAGGGAGACAAGAAGATCATTGAGAGCTGCCTGAATATGGCATGCCACCTTCTGAAATCTACAACTCCTTTATCAGTTTAATCTGAACATTGTTGGTGGTTGTGTCTGCTAGAACACAAGGAAGCTTATGTTTCTTTGAGTGTCATTACCTGCACTGAAAAATCAGCTTTCCAGCAGTATTTCCAGGGCTAAGTCATTAGTATTTTCAGTATGTCTTTCCCTTTGAAACTGCAACAAGGGTCGACCTCATGTGCATGTGTAACAACTTCAGGTAACTGCTGCAGAGGTGATGTTCTCAACATCTGATTCATGTCATGGAGAACGGCAAATCAAATGCTACAAAATGCTACAAAATGTGACCAATTCCTGCAATGTCTACTGCTATTATATGAAGATAAGTAACAGATCATAAAGCTCTAAAAATTAAATGGATGAATGGATGGATGGATGGATGGATGGATGGATGGATGGATGGATGGATGTGATAAACTGGGCTGAGTTTGGCCATGATTGGGGCATATGACAATTTAAAAACCAATAGGCCTGGATAAAGGATGTTGTTTATCAAATATTGTGGCAATGATGGTTATGAAATTGTCTTCATATTTTCATAGGGATTCTTTTCTAGATATGTCCAGCTTGCCCTCAGATACATCAGAATTCCATGATCCATCCAGATTTAGCAGTGAAGTTCCCCCTCTTTAAAGGTATACCAACGAATCACGGTGTGTGGCTAAGCTTCAAATCATGGCCTGCTCATCTTACCTTCTTCAACTCCAGTAACAATGGATGCAAAGTTATCATCCAGCAAGACCATATCTGCTGCATTTTTAGCTGCATCAGAGCCAGCAATCCCCATTGCAATTCCGATATCTGCTTTTTTCAAAGCTGGTGAATCATTGACTCCATCGCCAGTTACAGCAACTACCGCTTCCTGGAGGACACAAAGATTGAAGAGTATGATATACACCATGTCAACTTTAAGACCTGTGGACTTCCAACCATGTCAACTTTAAGACCTGTGAACTTCCAACCATGTCAACTTTAAGACCTGTGGACATCATGTCCAACCATGTCCAACCATGTCCAACCATGTCAACTTTAAGACCTGTAGACTTTGACTCCCAGAATTCCCCAGCCAGCCATGCTAGCTGGGAAATTCTGGGAGTCGAAGTCCATAGGTCTTAAAGTTGAAGTCCACAAGTCTTGAAGTGGCCAAGGTTGACCGCTCCGATATATATGTATGTTCCAAATTCTTCCCTTGCTTCCCTGTTGTGTTGGCATTTGTGATTTGAGATCTGCAGATAAATATTATGAAGAAAAATTACACTATCAAAAATGTTATTATTCTGCTACGGGGATGGCCGGAAGAATTATTATTACTATTCGAAAATGTCTAATCTTCTGCAACAGATTGTTGGTATGCATGATGTGTCAACATTTGAACTTGATTTTTTTTCCCTGACCCAAAGATAAGGAAGAATACTTTAAAAAAAATCAGATCATATTTTTGGTACTTGCTTTGTTTACAATATTTTTTTCAAATATTTTTCTCCCCGTTGATCTGTTTTCAATTTTTTTAAATCTATAATTTCAGTATGAGACAGAATTGGAACAATTAAATAAATTCTGCTCATTCCAAGCAGATTGATGCCTAATCCTGCTCTAGGCAGTTTGGAAAAGCAAAGCCATTGTATCAATTTTACTAACATTTCAAAGGGGTTACATAAGAGTTGTTAACCTTGCCCCAAATTGTCTCTTAATCATGCCCCAAGGAAGTGGTTATACACTGTGGAATGAAGCTAAACTTCGGTTCTTGCTTTGCCTTTTGCAAACACAATTTGGTGTTTTTTGTCATTTCTTCTGGGGTTGATTTGTGCAAGGCAAAGAGAGAGGAGGGGGGAGGGAGGGAG